>OY101444.1:32689398-32957398 GCA_956483585.1 Gymnocheta viridis
TTTAACAAATTAGGATACGAAAAGTACAAACTTATTCATTTTCACATGTCAAATCAATTTCGGTTAGTACGAAATCCCATCTATGATGAATAACTACTCTATATATTTCAGTCTCTCTTGCTTATTCAGCGCCATTGGCTGCAGAGAAATAAGCGGTACTTAATCATGTTGTTAGGTTTATGTCATTTGTAGTTGAATTTCTTTTTTAGTATTCAACCAACTATGACCAAGTAAACATGTAGATTTTGACGCGTGCCATCGTTATTTATAATTAATGTTTATAAGTAATTAGTCGAACTTTTATTAATATTTTTATATATTGAAACGATTGATTTTGGCTCAAGTTCAAACCCGAATTTACCCATTTATTTATTCTAATTTTTTTATTCTTTTTAATTTTTATTAGAAAATTTTTTGGATAAATTCATTATTATTTTTTATTAAGAGAGTACTATATATAGAACAATTTTTATTATTCATCATACTAGCAGAACGGATCAGTACTGATTTCGAGGTCGCTACACCATCTCATCAGCGTTCTTTGTTCAATTTTACCACTTTTGACGGTGGATACTAGTGATCAGGAATATCAACTATTTAACCGTATTATTTAACAAATTAGGATACGAAAAGTACAAACTTATTCATTTTCACATGTCAAATCAATTTCGGTTAGTACGAAATCCCATCTATGATGAATAACTACTCTATATATTTCAGTCTCTCTTGCTTATTCAGCGCCATTGGCTGCAGAGAAATAAGCGGTACTTAATCATGTTGTTAGGTTTATGTCATTTGTAGTTGAATTTCTTTTTTAGTATTCAACCAACTATGACCAAGTAAACATGTAGATTTTGACGCGTGCCATCGTTATTTATAATTAATGTTTATAAGTAATTAGTCGAACTTTTATTAATATTTTTATATATTGAAACGATTGATTTTGGCTCAAGTTCAAACCCGAATTTACCCATTTATTTATTCTAATTTTTTTATTCTTTTTAATTTTTATTAGAAAATTTTTTGGATAAATTCATTATTATTTTTTATTAAGAGAGTACTATATATAGAACAATTTTTATTATTTTTAGTATGATGAATAATAAAAATTGTTCTATATATAGTACTCTCTTAATAAAAAATAATAATGAATTTATCCAAAAAATTTTCTAATAAAAATTAAAAAGAATAAAAAAATTAGAATAAATAAATGGGTAAATTCGGGTTTGAACTTGAGCCAAAATCAATCGTTTCAATATATAAAAATATTAATAAAAGTTCGACTAATTACTTATAAACATTAATTATAAATAACGATGGCACGCGTCAAAATCTACATGTTTACTTGGTCATAGTTGGTTGAATACTAAAAAAGAAATTCAACTACAAATGACATAAACCTAACAACATGATTAAGTACCGCTTATTTCTCTGCAGCCAATGGCGCTGAATAAGCAAGAGAGACTGAAATATATAGAGTAGTTATTCATCATAGATGGGATTTCGTACTAACCGAAATTGATTTGACATGTGAAAATGAATAAGTTTGTACTTTTCGTATCCTAATTTGTTAAATAATACGGTTAAATAGTTGATATTCCTGATCACTAGTATCCACCGTCAAAAGTGGTAAAATTGAACAAAGAACGCTGATGAGATGGTGTAGCGACCTCGAAATCAGTACTGATCCGTTCTGCTAGTATGATGAATAATAAAAATTGTTCTATATATAGTACTCTCTTAATAAAAAATAATAATGAATTTATCCAAAAAATTTTCTAATAAAAATTAAAAAGAATAAAAAAATTAGAATAAATAAATGGGTAAATTCGGGTTTGAACTTGAGCCAAAATCAATCGTTTCAATATATAAAAATATTAATAAAAGTTCGACTAATTACTTATAAACATTAATTATAAATAACGATGGCACGCGTCAAAATCTACATGTTTACTTGGTCATAGTTGGTTGAATACTAAAAAAGAAATTCAACTACAAATGACATAAACCTAACAACATGATTAAGTACCGCTTATTTCTCTGCAGCCAATGGCGCTGAATAAGCAAGAGAGACTGAAATATATAGAGTAGTTATTCATCATAGATGGGATTTCGTACTAACCGAAATTGATTTGACATGTGAAAATGAATAAGTTTGTACTTTTCGTATCCTAATTTGTTAAATAATACGGTTAAATAGTTGATATTCCTGATCACTAGTATCCACCGTCAAAAGTGGTAAAATTGAACAAAGAACGCTGATGAGATGGTGTAGCGACCTCGAAATCAGTACTGATCCGTTCTGCTAGTATGATGAATAATAAAAATTGTTCTATATATAGTACTCTCTTAATAAAAAATAATAATGAATTTATCCAAAAAATTTTCTAATAAAAATTAAAAAGAATAAAAAAATTAGAATAAATAAATGGGTAAATTCGGGTTTGAACTTGAGCCAAAATCAATCGTTTCAATATATAAAAATATTAATAAAAGTTCGACTAATTACTTATAAACATTAATTATAAATAACGATGGCACGCGTCAAAATCTACATGTTTACTTGGTCATAGTTGGTTGAATACTAAAAAAGAAATTCAACTACAAATGACATAAACCTAACAACATGATTAAGTACCGCTTATTTCTCTGCAGCCAATGGCGCTGAATAAGCAAGAGAGACTGAAATATATAGAGTAGTTATTCATCATAGATGGGATTTCGTACTAACCGAAATTGATTTGACATGTGAAAATGAATAAGTTTGTCTTGTCTTCCAAAGAAGGACTAACAACTAAACTCTCCATTGTAATAATTCGCGAATTGTCAGTGGCATTCATAAAAATAAACGCTGGAACAGCAAACTATTCTAGACCAATTAGACCGTCATCATGTTATTTAAAACAACTAGTGTATGCAGCGATCGACTTAATAGACCGCATTCTAGAAATTAATATTGAATATGATAAAATACAAAAACAAAAAACATTCTAAATAAACAACTTAAAATTCCGTCTCATTTCCATGCAAAAGCAAATTGGAAAAACACACATGCACACTTTGTTTTTTTTTTTTCAAGTTTAAGCTGAGACATGCGTGTGTGTAATGAATGTGCATGTGTTAGTATCAACTTTAAACGCTTATAGCTCCCTAAATATCGCAGCGATTTAAATAAAATTAAGATTGTGCATATCTATATAAAAAACTGTTTAAAAACATACAAATCTTTCCAAAATCGGCCGTAAAAGGGATCTAAAAACGTGTTTGCCTATTAATAATCTATATATATATATATAAATAGGCAAAGACAAATCTTTAGATCCCTTTTTCTGCTTTGTTTGCCAACCGATTTTCTTCAATCTTTTACCAAATGGCAAACATTGATGAGCTTTAGTGACCCGACTATATGTTATTTAAATCGGTTCAATATTAAAGGAATAAAATGCTCATAAACTTGACACCCCTACAAATGCTAAAAATACACATGTACACGCATTCGCTTATGTAAGTATTGGTTCAAGTAAAAACATAAGAAAAGCAACGCGTATGCATATGAGCAATAAGAATTTTTTATAAATGTGCATGTTTGTATGCAATTTTAAATCGCTTATTGGTAAAGGGAATTAGTAATTAGGTAGTTTTTTATATTTAAATGAATGCAACTAAAATTTGTACACGCTTAAACTGGCGGTCGAATTTCGACCACTAGGCGCATCCTAGTATAGATAGATAGATGTAGAGGGTGGTTGATATGCATGCAGGTCAGGTAGACTTCTCTTGCGCCAGAATATTTCTGTGAGATACAACATCCCTATCAAAATATTAGGTCTGTACGATGTCTTGGGAACCATAGAGGAGAACATTAAAAGGAGGAAACTATTTTGGACTCGTTTTTTAATATGCAGGGTAAACAGATAGCAATGAAAGTTGTTCCAATTATTATTATGCTTTAAACGCATAGAAGACTGCGACTACACAGCTACAAAACTACAAATGGCGTTGACTGAATTCGTCGCGGTGTGGTCAGCTACTTAATTACAAGCGACAGTAAAAGCTGGGGGCAAATTACGGCATTCGATAACGAACGATATTTAGATACAAGTTCAAAAATTTTTTTAAGGGATTTCGTTCGACATCTAACGCCGTAATTTGCCCCCTGTTTGTTGTAGAAATTTCATATTTAAGTGGCGCCACTTTAAAAAATATTTCACTTTTAGGAACATTAAATTATATTTTTAAAATGCATATATTTATTGTAAGACTTTTTCAAGCTGAAGATCTCCAATATTTTTTTTCTTTCTCTATGAAAATCTTCTTCAGGGGTATTTAATTAATATTAACAATTGTTTAATGATTTTGTATAATTTCAGAATCTCAATTAGAAAAATTGTTAAGCATATTTAATTCTTTTCATCCAGACATTTCAGTTACAATTGGAAGAGAATGTAATTTTAAACTACCATATTTAGATACTTTAATAATAAGAGAGGGTAATTTCACAGTAAAAGTTTACTTGGCAAAGTTTTAATTTAGCTGCAAGAAAGACAAAGAGGCAAATATTTTCGTTTTCTGTCTTTCTACCAGCTGCATTAAACTTTGCAAAGTAAACTTTGACTGTTTAAAAGCCGTGTTAATAGCTCACCCCGGTTCACAAACTTCAACTGTTGCTGTTCAACTCGTAATTCAGCTGTCAGAAAGACGGAGAAAGAAATACAAATATCTCTTTTTTTCTTACAGCTGAATTAAGAGTTGAGCAGCAAAAGTTAAAGTGTGTGAACCGGGGCGTATATTGGTACCAGAAACCTACAGCTTCGGGGAGAATAATTAACTACGATATTATTCAAAACATTCCAAAAGATTTATTATTAATACGGCAAAATTCTCATAGATAGAATACTGAGTATTAGTGATATTGAACCTCATTAGGGGAAGAATTAGAAATATATTACAGGATAATAACTTCCCAACTTAATTGACTAATAATATGCTTAGGGAATACAAAAGACAGAGGATTAATAGCACGATCACTGTAAATGATTTTCTGTATATGTGCTTCGCAACATTAATGTTGCGGAAATGTTTCGAACGAAGCAAATCTTTTAAAGACAAGTTTAAGTATGCTTGTGCAAAGCTCTAAAACATGGAGGGTTAAGCGATGTAAATGTTATCAACTTCAGGTTGACAACACTGGCAAAATGATAATGTTAAATTCTGTTAAATTCTAAGTAATGACAGCTGTTTGTATTGTTTACAAGCTACCACAAGCATTTGCATATAAAATTTATAGAACAGTAGTTGTTCGTAATCGTATGATTGCGTTATATTTGGCCGCACAATCAGTTAGTGTTCGTGAGCTGAGCCATCAAAATGAGCTCAAGGTAAAGCTTTACAAGTTCCAAAAGGCATACAATCTTATACCAAAACAAAAAAAGTTGGAATCGTAAAAGCAATGGAATTGTTATGCCTGCACGAACGTGGCGAATTTCAAAAATTGCGTTCTGTGATGAAAACAATTTTGCTATTGAGCCGTTCATAAACTGCAAAATGATCGTGTTTACTTAACGGAACGCACTCACGGAAATTTAAGCTTACGAAGCTGCACCCGAAGAGGACCGCCGATGGACGCTGTCCAATTGTTTTCATCGAGCCTGGTGTCAAAGTCAATGCGGATTAAAATTGTGAAGTAGGCTTGCCCCCTTTTGAACCTTCAAAAAAGGGACACCACAAAACAAAAATCAAGCACAAGAAAACAAAAAATAATTTCATCGCCCGGCGTATTTCTTAACCAACTGTGGAAATTGCCTTGCTTTAACCAATCTGATTGAAATTTGCAATATCTTTTTGTTTTATTTTTTTCCCTTTCCTGTGTTACTGCGGATTCGTTTGCATCTTCCACTCTTTTTCTGTTCACTTCCCTATGAAAAAATTGTTAAATGTAATACATACAGATGTATTTGTGTAAATTAATTGAAAAGATTTAAAATAAAGTAAAAATTACCACAGAAATCACGCACTATTAATATTTGCAAATGCAAATCTTTTGACAATTGTCATTAAAAACAATGTATTTCAGTGTTGCTAATCTATTGAAAAAATATCAAAACAATTGCTAAAGTTGTAGCACTATCAAGGCGAATTTAACATGATGACTGCAAGCCGACAATAAGCACAACATAACAAAAACCGCAGGGGAAGACAATTTTACAGCTGAAATGAAAAACCGGGTGAATCAAAAAATTACCACCTGTTTTCAATTCGCCTTTGCCACTATCAATACGACTTCATTAAAAATAACAGTATTTAATTCCGATTTTTTAAATATAGAGTTTGAAAGACAGTTGTCGCATAACATTTTAACTGTACAAACATTTGCTTAAGTTCCACATTTTTACAATCTGTGAAAATAAGTAAAAATGTATTTTTTTCTCTAAAAACGGAACAAAAGGGCGTCCCGTCCAGGGTATCGTCGGGACACGGGACATCAGACTCTAAAACTGGTCATTCCTGACGAAAACTGAACGGGTGGCAAGTCTATTGTGAAAATGTTTTGGAAGCTGCTTTAGAGTCGTGGGCATGCAAACATTTTAGTATTAGACCATGGACGTTCCACCAAGACTCGGCACCGTGTCATAAAGCTTGTGTGAGCCAAGAATGGTTAAAAGACCATGTTCCACACTTTATTTCCTGCGCACAATGGCTTTCGAATTCGCCAGACCATCTAGACCATTTCGGAGAGCAAGGTGAGAACTAAAAAATATGCCAGTATGGAAGCGCTGAAGCAAGCCATTGTATGGGAATGGGACAAAATAATGCAAGATCATGCAACAGATTTTTTAACCGTTTGAAGGCCATAGTCAAGGCAAAAGGTGGCCACATCGACCTAAAATGAAATGAATGATCTAAAATTTTGATTATTTCCACACATTTTGTAATTTTAATCAATGAAAAAATTATTTCACACAATAAAAATAGGTAACAATACAATCGGACAGAGTTAAAAGTTGTTTTTATTTCGTATGTTACCAATTTTGCTGACCCCGTGGAGTTCGCTATAAACGAGTTTTACTGTATTTATCTAGAGATAGCTGTCTGCTAACCCCGAATACAGCCAAAACTCAGACCTATGTAAATATGTATGCATATATCACGTAGTATGTAAGTTATTATCACTATAAAAATTAGTTATTGGTGCGTACACACGAAAAAAGTCGTGTGGCGCTCGGGGACTGCAAAGCTATTGCATAACATTTTTTATCAAATTATGCAATTATAATTATTGATTTATTTTTTATTAATGCAGTATTTTTTTCTTTGATATTAATACATGTTTTTTCCTAATTCAAGTTACACTTTTTGAGCGTGGTGACCGATAAGAAAACAAATTTTTTTTCTTTTATTGAATAAATGAGAAGTTAATATCGTTTAAAAAACTACGAATTAAAATTACGAATTGTGAGAGTGAGTGAACGTGGGTAAGCGTGAGTGTGTGCCCATTAGTAAGTTTTTAGCGTAGTTTTTGCACTCATTCTCACTCACGTTCACTTACGCTCAATTGTTTTATACTTACATTCATGCACGCTCACGTAATTGAAAAAAACAAAAGACTTAAGAAACAAACTTAGTGTTAGATTTTTTCGTTACGGAATTTCTTGATTCGGTCGATGCGCTCAAAACCCGCGATAAAAGCTATGCATTAGCTTAAAAATAATGTAACCGGGGAAAACAACAAACATATTTATTTTAACAGCTGTTTAATAAAAGTTTGTATGTATGTATGTCTTTTGTGTGTAAATTGATCTTAAGAAGGAAATATACACAAATGTATGTATTTTTTAAACTCAAATAAAATGTGGTGTGTGGGTGTAATCAGGCAGCTATAGTCAAGTCAGCCAGCCAGCCAGCTTTGCTTAAACAAAGCAAAATAATGCAAGACCAGAAACACACTCACGCACGCACACAGTCATTTTTAAATCTGTCGGTGTCAATTGCTTGTGTTTGAAATTTAATAGTTGTCTGTCTGCCTCTCTGTCCATCTATGCATAAGACTGTCTAACAAACTGGCTGTTCGCTGGTTTGCTGGGCGCTTAATAAATTAAACAACAACAAAAATAAGAAACAGCAAAAATGAAAAGGGGGAAACATACACTTTAAGAATATATTATTTGTTTATTTAATTTATATATTTTTTTTAAAGCAGTTTTGTTAAAAAAAATACAATCTTGTCAGTATGTTTTAGTTGTTGTTGTTTTAAGTTTATTTATAATTGTTGTTGTTGTTGTTGTTATTGCTGTTGCAGTCTGTCTGTAATGCCGTTTAAAGCCGGAGAATATTTTTAAATAAAAATTTAAACCGTTATAAGCATTAAGTTATTGTAAACAGATCCTTTGTTTAAATTAAAGAAAAAGGCACACATACTACACTAAATGTATTAATTAAGAAAATACCAAAAGTATTGTGGTGCCGCCGCCGCCGCTTCTTCTTCATCAGCGTTGTCAACTCAGTGCTTTTAGTACTGTTTTTACTGTCTTTTAAAATTTTGCACGCCGAAAATTTCGGTGCCTTTAATTTTCGTGTTTAGTGTTTTTTTGTATATTTTCGGTGGCACCAAGTTTTTTATTTAAAATTATAAAAAAGTGTGAAAAAACAAATAACTCATTCTACCATTTTAATATTATTTGTAAGTCTGCTTAAAAGAATATGTTGCTAGTCAAGACAAATTCATACCAGGTAGTTGCAAATATCATTATTAGATGCCAAAATAAAGGTGAATTTAAAAACTGAAAAATGTACCAAAAAACACTGAAAAAATATATACATAAATATGTACATATATACATTCCCCGTCGTTCCTATAAGGAACACAGGGCCTCAACAAACACGTTCCAACGTAATCGATCGTGGGCAAATAATTTTATTTCTCCCCAACTTTTGTTCATGGCAGCAGCCTCGATATCAATGTGTCGCCTCCATGTGTGTGCTGGTCTTCCAATTCTATGGCTACCCAGGATTCCAGTCGATGAGGCTTGGTGATGTTATCTACATAGCTAGTCTACGTCAGTTCCACTTGCGTTTCTTTATTTTATGTTGCAAGCGAAAGTTGACTAGATTCGGTCCACAATCTGACATTCGATAAGTTGCTTCGTTTTCAGGAAGCTTTTTACTGATTAAATTTCATTTTATGTTCCAATGCAGCTTAATTTTATATGAAAGTGGTCTAAGCCACTGTTTGAATAACAAAAGACTGTTCTTCCATGTCCCAAGCTTGCACTTTCTATTCGTAGGGATTTTCTTCTAAAAAATTGCCCGTAGGGAAGAATTACAGATTTTTCTCTACGTATAACATCACTGATCATACTATAAAATTTTTTGTGACAGTAGAGAATTTTATTTAATATGTACGTATAAAAAAGTTCTTTTAAAAATGTGTTGGTAGCCGACGACTTGTAGTCGAATGTTTTGCCTCGCCGCCGCCGTAATGTGTTCATTAGCTTGTTTTCACAGACTTCAAAGGTTTTGTGTTGTCAAAAAATATATCATTTGGCACAGCAGAAACATGAAATTTTTTCCCCACAAGCAAATAATTTTTCACCATAGTACTTTTTGCTACCGATTGGCACACGAGTTACATATATAAATTCAAATACACACACATATAAAAAAATGACACTATTGATGAATTTATTGAAAACATAATAAGCACAAAATAAAATTAAAATAACAACTGTAACAGCAAACTCATTTCCGGCTAAGTACAGAAAACAAAATTATTTTTCGGTCGCAATTCCAGGAATTGCAACCGTTCAATATTAATATAAAATAATTATGAAATAATGTTAATATTTAGCATAAGTAAACAAAAATTGTAAAATGCATTTTAAGATTAATTAACAAAAAATTGTGTTAACAATAACTTCAATTAATATTAATAATAAAAGAAAAAGTCAGTTGTTTGATATCCACAGTTGAGTTTAGTTATTTTTTTAAAAACACTCCCAAGTGCTCCCACTACGAAATTGGCGCAGTCGGTACTCCTTTTTCTTTTATACAGAAAGGAGCGTGAAACGAACACAGATAACTAAATATATAAAATCCTGCGAATCCCAAGGGACCCTCCAGGATATAAAAGTTTTTATAGATCAAAATTATTCAACTTTAGTGCAGTGAACAATTATTCTACAAAAAGAAAATTTAACGCCACTATAGAACAAAAAAAAAAATAATTAAAAATTTTAACAACTATCATAATCTTGTGAAAGTGCAACAAACATCAAAATTCGTCAAGCAAGGCAAAGGATATTCGACGAAAGAAGAATGGAGCAACTACAACAAGAAATGGCCAACGTGGATATCGTGGAGCAGCTCGCAAGAAGGGAGCAGCAGCTAGAACAACTCAGACTTGCTTATGTTGAGTTACAGCAAGGACAACAACGGGACAATGACATTCTGGACAGGACACTAAAAAATGTTAATCATCTTCCAGTATTCACAGGACGAGGAGACGTAACCGTCAACTCATTTTTTAGCAGCGTGGAATACCTAATATCAACGCTACGAAAAGAAGATCATAAGAAAGAGGTAGTTAGAGCCATTTACTATAAAACCATCCAAGGCGAAGCAAAAAATTCAATTATCAACATCCCCGAGCCGGATAACTGGAAACTTATTAAGGACACGTTAAAGTTGAGATACAAGCCGGATACAGAACCTCACCAGATTTATAGGAGAATTTCCAATTTAAGAGTTAATACAGTAAGTGAACTAATTGATAAGATTCAAAATATTAAATATAAGACGGATGAATTAATAGTATACTATAATGATGAATATGGAATAGATTTAACAAATATAGATAGTTTGTTAGTAAATACTATCAAAGAAATAACACAAGGGACATTACTGGACAAAATTTATGAACAGAGAGAACTAAAGAATAATTTATACATAAGGAACCAAAGACGATTTGAAGATACGTGCATAAGACCGGAATACAAGACATATTTGAAAGAAGAAAGACATAGAAATCAGTACCAAAATAAACAAAATTTTGATAAGGTATATTATGGTAGGGAAGCAATTAATAAGCGACAGTATCAGGATAAAAATAAATGGAATCCAAATTTTTATAGACATGAAGAACAGAACGGTTTTAATAAAAATAATAATAATTCTGGAAGATACAGATTTCAAAATAATGTAAGAGATGACAAATTTTCAGGGCAAGTTCAACAATTAGGGAACTCAAGACCAAATTCCAATCAAGTTCGTTGGAATCATTATAGAAATAACCAACCAGAACCCATGGAAATTGACAATGTAGAAAGAAATTACAAGAATCCTCAGGTGGCAGGACACCCTAACACCAGGTTTGGCCAAAATCGCTTAAACCTGGGTAGGCAAAGCCCAGAAGGACCGGAAATTAATAATACCATTTTTTTTACGAGGCAGCCACAGAATGCCTGCCAAAGATAAAATTAAATATTGAAAATAAAGAGTACGTAGCACTAATAGATACAGGTGCTAGCCTTAGTTTAATTAATAAAGAAATAAATGATTTTAAAATATATAAATTGAAAGATCCCATAACATTTAGTACAATAACGAATAAAGATACAATAAATTATGAAATACACACAAAAAGCCCGGAGCAATTTAATTTACCTAACAATGCCAGGATTCGTTGGAAGATCACTCCATTAAGAGGAAGAACTTATGATTTCATCATAGGTATCGATATATTAAACTTTTTAAATGCTCAAATAAATATAGAAAAAGGACAAATAACACTAAATGGAAAGGTATCCTATTTTCTTAATAACCCATACAAATTTAATCAAATTTACACGCTTGAAGCTGTTGATCCTAAAATCGAAAGGCTTCAATTAAACCATTTGAATAATGAAGAACGTAGAGAAATTATAAAATTATTAAACCGGTATAACAAATTATTGTTTAGGGAAGGAGATTTATTAACTAATACAACAGAAATTCAGCATGAAATAAAAATCATTACACAACAGCAAATTTATTCAAAACTATATAGATATCCACCTCAACACGAAGCGGAGGTAAGAAAACAGATCACAGAAATGGAAGAGCAGGGTATAATTAGAAAGAGCCATTCAAGATATGCCAGCCCACTTATAGTCGTGCCTAAGAAAACTGATAATTCAGGCGAAAAAAATATCGAATAGTAATAGACTATAGAAAGTTAAATGAAATAACTATAGACGACAAATATCCCTTACCAAATATAGATTCAATTTTAGATAAATTAGGTAGAGCGCAATATTTTACCACATTGGACTTGGCAAAAGGCTATCATCAAATTTTAGTAAAAGAGGAGGATAGAGAAAAAACTGCCTTCGTAACCCCACATGGTTTGTATGAATTCTTAAGGATGCCATTTGGTCTTAAGAACGCGCCAGCCACATTCCAACGGCTGATGAATGAAATTTTAAGAGATTACATTAATAAAACCTGTGTAGTTTACTTGGATGATATTTTGATTTTTAGCACTTCTTTAACCGAGCATATTAAAGCAATAGGAGACATTTTCAAAGTTCTCGAAAGTAAAAATTTGAAGATACAAATTGATAAATGCAATTTTCTGAAGAAGGAAACTGAATTTTTAGGGCACATTTTAACAAAAGATGGCATGAAGCCAAACCCAAATAAAATTGCAACTATTCAAAATTTAGAATTACCACAATCCGAAAAACAGATAAAAAGTTTTTTGGGAATAACAGGTTATTATCGCAAATTCATTAAGGATTATGCGAAAGTAGCTCAACCTATAACAAAATATTTAAAGAAAGGCACAAAAATTAACGTGAAAGATCCAACATACATTGAAGCTTTCGAAAAGTTGAAAACCTTAATAAGTACACATCCTGTTTTACGTTATCCCGATTTCCATAAACAATTCACGTTGACGACGGATGCATCCAATTATGCAATTGGTGCAGTATTGTCACAAGAAGGTCATCCGGTGTGCTACGCATCAAGAACATTAAATAACCATGAAAAAAATTACTCTGCGACGGATAAAGAATTTTTAGCAATAATGTGGAGTGTAAATTATTTTAGGCCTTACATTTATGGTAGAAAATTTAAAATTCTTACTGATCATCAGCCAATCAAATATCTCCATTCCAAATACAAAGGAAAAGACATGTCGCCCAGACATCAGCGATGGCTATTAAAATTAGGTGAATACCAGTTCGACATAGAATATCTAAAAGGGAAAGAGAACAAGGTTGCAGATTTTTTAAGCAGATTAGAAAATAGTGAGGACACTATTTCAGAAAAAGAGGGAGGTAAAGATTCTGATACTTTTTCAATTAATAATATTGAAGACGACATAACTATGGCAACAATACACTCAGCACAAGAAGATTTAGGTGATCATTTTTTATAAAAGAAGAAATTGTGAATAAATATAAAACTCAAATAATTTTAACAAATAATAAAACGGAAGAATGTAAAGAAATACATGGGAAGAGAATTATTTTTGTTGCGGAATGCGACTTTGAACAGATGGAAGATATTTTTAGAAGATATATTTCCAAAGGTAAAATAGGCATTTATTCAGAGTTATCAGAACATAGCTATAATTTGGTGCAGCAAAAGTTAATAAGTATGTATTCAAACGATAGTCAAATTAAATTTATAAAAGCTACCATGAGAGCAATGGACATTGAGACAGAGGTTGAAGCCATAAAACAAATTTCATTATATCATATTAGGGAAAGTATACATTCAGGAATAATAGAAACTTATAACAACATTAAAAATAAAATATATTACCCAAAACTTATGGAGCTAATTCAAATCGTAATAAACCAATGCGACCTCTGCCAACAAGTAAAATACGATAGACGCCCGATTAAAAATAAATTTCAACTTACGGAAACACCCTCAGATAAAAACCAAATTATACACGTTGATACGTATGTAATTAAAGGTAATCGTTTTTTAACAACAATAGACAAATTTTCAAAATTTGGGGCAGCTTACTCATTGAACGATAGAAATCCTATCACAATAATTGAACAGTTAGAAGAACATTTTGCGAAAATTGGGAAACCACATAAAATAATAGCGGATAACGAATTTAAAGCAGCACGAATTCAGGAATTCTTGAGCCAAGAAGGTATTCAACTGCATTTAACAAAACCCAATAGCCATACGGGTAATGCAGATATAGAAAGTATGCATAGTTCACTAGCAGAAAAATTTAGAATTTTATATCAAACAAACAAGGAACTTCCAATAAAACAATTAATCCAAAGAGCAATAAGAAATTATAATGATCGTTACCACTCAAGTACACAGTACACCCCGAATGAAGTTCAAAATGAAAAAATAGAAAAAGAAAAAGTTAGGAAGAATCTAGAAAGTAACAAAAGAAAGGTCATACAAAGACTAAATAAAACCAGAGAAGAATACAAAGAAATTAGAGAAGAAGGATATATTAAGAATTATAAAGCTATTCGACACAAAGAGCAACCAAGATACAGAAAAGAAAAGTTAGAAAATGTTCACTCTAGCAATATTAAAAAACCATTAAAATTTTCAGATACTGTTAATATGCCTAATGATAATGACTCAGACACCAATGATTAAAGGGGAAATGACCACAAAACTTTTGACTGAACAAAAGGGATACACGGACATATACATGAAAAACCAGGAAATTGTCACTGAAACAGACATAGTGCTACACATAGTTAACCTTCATGAGCTAGAAGAAATCTTAAATAAACTATCAGAAAATATAAAATTAATGAGGATTGAAAATAAGGGAATATTGAATTCAGAACTAATTGACACAAAAACCAAACTGTTAACTTTATTACCGAGACAAAACAGACAAAGACGTGGACTAATTAATGGTATAGGCAGTTTACAAAAATGGTTATTCGGGACTATGGACGATGATGATCGACAAAATATTCAAAAACAACTATTTAATATTAACGACTTTGTAGACAATAATAATCAACAAATTATAATTAATGATTATTTTAATAAATCTTTAAGTCACATAAAACTGGTAATAAATGATGATAGGATTAAGATTGAAAAGGAGTTAAATTCTATAAGCAAAATTTTAGAAATTGAAAACAATAAAAGTCTATATTTAGAACAGCTAAGTAATATTCAATTAATAAAGAGTAAAATAGAACATTTGCAAGAAAATATAATTTCGGCAAAGTATGGAATTGTACACCCTAGTATATTAACCAGTAGTGAAATTGAAAAATATGAAATAAACTACAAAAAGTTAAAATACATTCAATTTGGAGTAACATTTTTTAATAACTCTTGTCTAGTTTTAGGAATTAAAATACCAAAAACATTCGTAGCAATTAAGTTAAGATATATTGTTCCACTACCAAATATTCACAATAAGGAAATTGATGCTGTCTTAGAACAGATCTTTGAATTTGAAAATAAAACATATCAATACAAAGAAAATAAACATTTGAAAGAATTAAAATTAAGTAATCATTGTACAATAAAAGAAAATTGTCAACTAATAAAAAATAAGGACTTAGAAATTATACAATTAGATATAGACACAATAATAATTAAAAACGCAATAAATACTACTGTTAATGGAACTTGTATTTTGAATGAAACTGTACTAAACGGAAACGTTTTAATCACTTTTAATAATTGTTCAATAAAAATTAAAGATTACTATTTTTCAAATATTATTGAAAGCATTGAAGAAAAACAAATAATTAACATTTCAAATAAAATTCAAAATTTCTCAAATAAACTATCATGGCTAGAAATGGAAGAAGAACATAAAAATAGCATACAAAATATTAAAGCTTTGAAATATCACTCTAATATTTCGTATGGATGTAATATTCTAATAGTAATTGCAGTTATAATTTTAATATTGATAATAATAATAAAACATAAGAATATCAAAATAAAATTGAATAACAGAATTCAGGAGAATTCTAAATTAAAGGGGGGAGAAGTTACATATATAAATTCAAATACACACACATATAAAAAAATGACACTATTGATGAATTTATTGAAAACATAATAAGCACAAAATAAAATTAAAATAACAACTGTAACAGCAAACTCATTTCCGGCTAAGTACAGAAAACAAAATTATTTTTCGGTCGCAATTCCAGGAATTGCAACCGTTCAATATTAATATAAAATAATTATGAAATAATGTTAATATTTAGCATAAGTAAACAAAAATTGTAAAATGCATTTTAAGATTAATTAACAAAAAATTGTGTTAACAATAACTTCAATTAATATTAATAATAAAAGAAAAAGTCAGTTGTTTGATATCCACAGTTGAGTTTAGTTATTTTTTTAAAAACACTCCCAAGTGCTCCCACTACGAAATTCACGTCCTTTGTAAACAAAATATACACATACATATGTATGTTTTCATATTAGGATCCTTTAATTAACTTGAGATCCCGCAAATGTCATATTTCCCATATAAATTCAGTAAATCAAAAGAACGGTTCGGCAGGCCCTTTTTAATTTAATGCTTTGTTTTGGAAAATATGCCATCTTTCTTCTTGATTTTAGTGTTATTTTTATAAAAAAAAAAGTTGGCAATGCTGTCTTTAATGTATACGATTTCAAGACCAAACCAGATCGTTTATACCGATTGTTTTGAAATGTGTTTTTGGTTTTTGTTTGAACATTCTTATTTACTCTTTTTTGAAAATTAAAATAAACAACTGCAGCAAACAAATATGTATGTGCATACATAACGATGTGCAAACATACATACATATTTACGAGTATGTATGTATATAAAAATAAACAAATTGTGATTGAGTTTTAAATGTGAGTTTAACTAAATTATACGTATGAAGAGGTATAGAAATTAATTTATGGTCGCTTTATGTCTAAAGAACTTAATATTGAAACGAATGAAGAGGTCAGTTAATTGATATTATACATTTAAAATTTATTAAACATTTTAAATTAAAGCTGCGATAGTAAAGGAGGCTGCTATTCTTTATTCTTCTTTAAGCAATGTTCTACCATCAGAGTAGACAGACAATTATGGCAGCCTTTAACTCTATAACTGATATGCAGTGTTGAGAGTGTTGTATGTGCGCATCATACAATAATTATTATAAACTTAGACTGACAAAATGTTGAAAAATTATTGTTAATTGTTCATATTAGAGAGTTGTTGCTTATCCGGTAATTTTTTTTCAGTGTAAATTAGGGCTTTTATGAATTTGTATGAGGATATGTACATATCGGGGCTGTGTTGCTTGCACCAAAAAGTTGCAATAAACGACCATTAAAAATTGAATATAAAAATGCGCCTCTATTTGATTTAAATACATTTAATTTGATTAATTTTACATTAAAAAATGCATTTGTTAAACAATGCAAAAAAAATAATTCTTTATAGGTACATGATTAAAATGAATGTTGAAGTTTTGGTTTAAATTTTTGTGCTTTAACAATTTGATAAACCTCTGAAATTTTGAGATTTTAACATTAATAAATAATAACAGTAACAATTAATAATCAATACTTCGGGTAGGCGAATTATCCATCCGTAATGGAAGCATGCTCCTTCAAACAAAAATATAATTTTGAATTTTAGCTTACAAACGAGTTATGCGGGTAAAAATATTAAAAAAATATAAACAAATTGATGAGACCTTAAGTACTTTTTAAAACTGACATAAATGAAGAGAGACCGTTTTTTAAGCTATTGCATAGCTTCAATCGCGGGCTTTGAGCGCGGCGACCGCATCAAGAAAATCCGTAACGAAAAAACCTAACACTAAGTTTGTTTGTTAAGTTTTTTATTTTTTTAAGTATTTGAATCGGCTAGCGTATGTTGCCAGAACAGATTTTTACATGTAGGAAAACACAAAATGGTGTACTTACGAGCAATCGTGGTTAACATGATATACACAAACAAACAGACAATTCGTAGGTTTTTAACCGGTATTTTCCAGATATTTAGAGGATATCAAGTCTCAAACTTATGTTTCTTATTTCAGTTACCATAAACCTATAGTTTCAATGATAAAAATTCCTGAATAACCTACATGTATTGTAAGATAATAAAAATATTTTAACGATATTAACTTCTCATTTATTTAATAAAAGAAAAAAAATTGTTTTCTTATCGGTCACCACGCTCAAAAAGTGTAACTTGAATTAACATCAAAGAAAAAATATACTGCATAAATAAAAAAATAAATAAATAATTATAATTGCATAAGTTGACAAAAAAATGCTATGCAATAGCTTTGCCGCGGCAGTCCCCGAGTGCCACACGCCTTCTTTTTTTTAATTTGCACTTATGAAGACTGCAATGTTTGAAAAACACCTGTTGCGCTAATCGGGGTGTTGCAATGATGGGCGGTTACACAAATCGCATTCGCACTTTTAAATATTATATATTTTTGTGCACATCTATTATTACTAGTGTATCCAGCGGGTTGACTCAATCGACTGCATTCTAGAAATTAATATTCAATATTTACATAAATGCATACGACTTAAAACGCCGTCTCATTTCTATGCAAAAGCATATTGGAAAAACACACATGTACACTTTGTTTATTTTTCAAGTTGCAGCTGAGACATGCGTGTGTGTAAGAAGTGTGCATGGGTTAGTAGCAACTTTTAATGCTTATAGCTCCCTAAATATCGCAGCGATTTAAATAAAAGGATTATGTAAAAACACCATTAAAAAATATAAATCTTTCCAAAATCGGTTTAGTATTACGGCCGTAAAAGGGATCTAAAACAACGTGTTTGCCTATTAATAATATAGATAGATAGATAGATAGATAGATAGATAGATAGATAGATAGATAGATAGATAGATAGATAGATAGATAGATAGATAGATAGATAGATAGATAGATAGATAGATAGATAGATAGATATGTAGATAGATGCAGCCTTTCTAAAGACCATCGAATGAATGTATCATAGTAAGATTTCTTTCTTTAGTTTTTATTATTTTTATGGTACTAAAAAAGTCTTTCAATCTCAGCGTTACCGGAAGGTAGAGATGGGATCGTGAGTAACTCTTCACTCACGCTCATGCACGCTCACGGTAAACAAATTTTACTCATGCACGACCTTATATTTTTGGCTCTCATTGATGCACTACACCATTTTTCAATGTAATTCAGAACATTACCGATGATATTGAGAAAATTCCAAGTGAAATTGAGAATTTCAAGTTCAAATTCAGAAAATTCCAAATGAAATTGAGAATTTCATGTTCAAATTCAGAAAATTCCAAATGAAATTGAGAATTTCAACTTTAAATTCAGAAAATTCCAAATGAAATTGAGAATTTCAAGTTTAAATTCAGAAAATTCCAAATGAAATTTAGAATTTCAAGTTCAAATTCAGAAAATTCCAAATGAAATTAAGAATTTCAAATTCTAAATGAAATAAAAAATATATTGAAATTGTATTTAACAAATTTACTAATACATACATACATATGTAACATTAAAATAATGCAGATATAAAATAATTATAAATATGTACATGTTTGCATCATTTTACTGCCCAACAGGCATATCATCTAATTGCAGAGCAGTTTGATAGAATGTAGTTGTGTGCTGTATAGCTCTACTGCAATCTCCGGTAGTTATGCAGGACTTGGAAGTGTTTATTATTTCTTCAAGATATGTCAGCCTCTGCTCACCTACATTTGGCGGACTTACATTTGGTATATTCATTTTGGATTTTACACTACTTTTAATTTTGGACCAAATAATTTCAATAGGGTTAAGGATTGGTGAGTAGGGACTCAATCGCAAAAGAATTGCTGGTGTATTTTCAAAAATTTGATGTAAGCGACTGTGGCAGGGAGCATTATCGCATACCAAGACGAGTTCAGATAACTGATTCCCCAAATCCTCCCATTTCTCAAAAAGCCCTCTGACCCATTCATTTGCAGTATCGGCGTTGAATGAACCTCTACGACTATTCATTTGGACAACGCCTGACGCACAAATTGCACCTATTAAATGTATGTTGGGGCCACGGGAAGTAGGTATCGTTTGTACTGTACGGGATCCAACACGAGACCAACCACGTTTTCGACGGCAAAATAAGTTGAAGTTAGTCTCATCTATCCAGACCACTTGTTTTCCAGCTCTAACAAAGTCGTTAATTTTGTTGACATATACCGCACGCTTTTCTTTATTAAGTTGACTGTTCATTGATATTGGTTCTATATGAACGGACTTTATAGAATACATCTTACCGTGAAGAGCATTACTTATAGTTGTGATGGAAACTTGTTTGTTAAATTCGGTAGTTATTTTTTCAGACATTTGACGGAGTGTTAACTCTGGCCTTTCTTCTACCCAATTTAAAATAATATTTAGTTCCCCATCACGTAAGGATCGGGGCTTTTTTCCACCTCTTTTCATTGAACTTATATTTGCTTTTGTCACCCAACAATGCGCAGTTTTGTAGCATATATCTAAGGATCTCGCCAATTCTACCCAATCACTTCCTTTATTGGCTGCATCCATTATGCGATGTCGATCTGTACTCGAGTACCTTTTGTATGTCTTCCGTTGAACACGTTCTGAACCTTTTAGATTTTATGCAATATTTTAAAGCATTATAAGTCATCGACAAATTTCAAGCTGTATACTAACCTTCTATTTCTCCTCTACATATAGGACAATGGGTTCTAACCAAAGATATACATTTTTCATGAAATAAGTGGCGACACGGTATAAGTCGCTTTATTACCCCACGTGTCATGTTGCATAAACATATTCCACAATTATCTTTTAATTCCATTTTCCTCGCTCAAGTAATTAAACATTATGTTATTGCTTTCCCGTAACATTATTTAAAAAGCTTACTTGACCAGAAAATAATTGAAGTTTATGTAATTTGTTTCAATTATTTTTTGCCTTAAGTAATATCATAATTGATTAAAGCTGTGTTCTTTCTATGTACATATTACCTATTTGTTTAAAACAAATCAATTTCTTAATATTATATAGAACTTTCTCAATTTCATTTGAAATTTTCCCAACTTCATTTGGAATTTTCTGAATTTGAACTTGAAATTCTCAATTTCATTTGGAATTTTCTGAATTTAAACTTGAAATTCTCAATTTCATTTGGAATTTTCTGAATTTAAACTTGAAATTCTGAATTTCATTTGGAATTTTCTGAATTTAAACTTGAAATTCTCAATTTCATTTGGAACTTTCTGAATTTAAACTTGAAATTCTCAATTTCATTTGGAATTTTCTGAATTACATTAAAAAATGGTGTAGAGTGCTAAATACTGTAAATGGATTTTCTTGCAGAGCATTCTTAAATTGTTGCACCTGCACCCAAAACTCAACTGTTGAAGCAACATTTGTGTATCCACATTGGATTTGTGTAATTATGTCCTCAGTGTAGCTATGTTTATTGTAAATTGAATTAATTTTTTAATATGTTTGAAAATTATTTTATGATTTCAGCAGAAAATAAAAATTAAAATAAATAATTTATCCTTTTTAAGATTCAGCCTCGAAAAGGATAAACTGGCATCACTGCCAATCATAGTTGGGCAAAATACATGGTTTGCGGTATTTAAAATGCAAAATACAAAATACTTTCAGGTTATGTTTTTAAAATACAAAATACTTCCATTTATTGTACCATATTTCAAATACAAAATACTTCCACGTCATATATGTATGTATTTAAAATACAAAATACACCATTTTTATTCAAACCAAAAAATACATTAGATAAAACTAATCAACAAAACAACTGTTTCCTTTCAAAAATGTTGAATGTAGCATCAGGCAAACTGTTTCTTGTTGGAGAATAAATAAAACCTGCTGAAGAAAATATTCTTTCTAGAGGTCCTGATGAGCACAAACTTGTATTAAATTCTATGAATACTCTTTTTATATTTCGATAGCTTTCAAGAGTGATAATGTCTTTGCTCTTGTCACTGAGGAAACTGACAAATCCCAACTACAAATTTGATGTCCGTCCTAGATTCACCATCATCCCTATCTACGAAAACAACAAAATCATCGTCTTCTTTATTGGTGATTCTACTCCAGGTGTCATTTTAAGTTTTTAAATAATTTTCCTCCAGAGTATAAATTGCAAGATTTTGGATTCTTTGCCTTTCTTCTGTCGTGATGTTTTCTGGCAGCCACCGCATCTTATAACCAGGATGAGTACAGGAAGCCAAAATAGCTCTATTTATTTCCTACATATATTAGTTTAGAAAACTTATCGAATCTTTTTTCCAAGCTCTCTTACTACTAAAGTGATAGGACTTGAATGTCTTAAATTGTTTCCATTCAACCGACTTAATTTTGTTCTAATAGACTTTAAAGTCGGCAAAAGTATTCCGTATTAACAGTTGTTACCCTGAAGGTAATCTAAAGCAGTGGCAATAGATTCAAAAACTACAATGAATTCCTCTAAATATTGCAACTCTATAGCCGCGAAAGTGCTCTCCTTACGTAACTTATCAAATAATTCATTTGATTTGGAATTACTTTTCATAAGTTGTGCTATAGAATCATGCAGAGAAATACTGCAATTTTTTATAGGTATGTATGTATGTATGTATTTGAAATATAAAATACTTGCACGTCATGCACTTAAAATACAAAATACGTACATATGTATGTACATATATGTACTATTTTAAATACGTATTTCAAATACTTCCCAGCCCTGCTGCTAATAAAATGTCTAACTGGGAAATACTGCAGTGATCGATCTTGAAGACTTTACTTTTTAAAGATAAATCCTCTGTGACTTTATATTTATGTACAACATATGTATGTAAATACATACACACATACATAATTATATGGGCTTAAATTAATTTCGTGCACTGTCAAAAAGTTCATGTGAATTTGCTTCTGCATACAACAACAACAACAACATTAAAAACAGTGTTGCATTTTCTGTTTATGTTTCACTTACAAAGAATAAAGACGAAGAAAACTAAAAACTAAAACAACAACAAAAGGAATGCCTACAAAAACAACAACATTAATGGAAAAAAACTCGCATGTGAATGTCACTGCATGCATCCACATACTTACATACATACATATGTACATACAGTACATGCATATCCGCAATTAATATAAGTATTCTTGGGTTGCCGGCCCCAACAATGTACATACATATGTAGATTTGTATGCTATCCTACAGCCATGATTAACTAATTAGTGCACCCACATAAAAGACATTTAAAAACGATTGGATTTTTCTGGAAATCTATTGAGGTTAAATTATATGATTGCACATGAAATACATACACACACATCCATACATAGATAGTTGCGTTAATACACAAATACATATATAACTCTTGTGGATATAAAATTTATTACTCTTTATTTTAAAACAAGACTTAAAATATTAAAAAGAAATGAAGTTACTCATTTAATTAAGTTACTGTTTAAGAGGAATAAATATGCAATTCAAAATTAGAATACAAAAAAGTTGCTCGTAAAATTTAGAGCGAAAAATCGTCAAAGTAATTATCAGAAAACGTCAAAAATTCGTCCATAATAAAACAAATTATCTATTTTATATAACGAAAACTTAACACAGCAAATAAATTCACGGTTTTAATTAATATTTGCAAGTAATTAGTCGAACTTATATATATTGTATATATGTACATATATTGAAACGATTAATTTGGCTCAAATTCAAACCCCAATTCCCCATTTATATTCTGTATAAAAAAATTATAATTATGTCTTAAATAAAAAAGTTATAAGCAATTCAAACCCCTTCGTTAATTTTGGGCCACCTTGTACATATATTTCGAAATTAAAAGTTTTTTAATTGTAGTCCGGACGATTGATAATCCGCACAGTGGCCGTCCGGATTAACGAGGTTATACTGTACGTACTATGTAGGCGCACTAAAAGTGATAAACTTGTCAACACTTAAATTGAAAATAAATAATTTTACAAGACCTGCTCTTTATATGGCCATCATTGTGTTCAGAATGCATTCAGAATTGAATTACCCGTTGTAATCGTCATCGGTGTCACAAGTGCGTTTATGAAAAATGTATGTTTAAGAACAATTTATGTACATGTATACATACATACATACTTACTAGTGCATTGTAAATATATTACTGTATGGATGTATCTATGTATGTACATATGTATGAATATTAATAAAAAGAATAAGAAGAAAAGTAAACAAGTTGTAAAAGAGAGAAAGAGAGGGCGAGAGTACAACAAAGGAATTGTTCATTAACCGTACAAAAGTACTCAAATGCTTAACTACAGTTAATGCTTTTTGGGCGGGTGGGGGAATTTATAGTTTGTTTTCATTAATTTTGCTCCCTTCCTGGTATTGAGTGGCACCCTTTTCTTAAGTTTTTTTTTTTTATGTTAATACCCATAATGCATCGTTTTTTTGTATTTTAAATTTCTTTTCATATTAATATGCCTCACGATGACGCACAATGTCTTTAAACTGTTTGTAATAGTGTTCTGGTAATTTATTAGTTCTTGTCAGATTTTTTCACATTTCATGTTGAACGAATATAATTAAAAAATATGTATTTGTATGTATGTATGTGCATATGCATGTATGTATGTATTTACCTTTTCATATTATATGTATGTATATTCGACAATGGAAAGGCCTGCAAGAGGAAAGTACTCTTTGGCCAGGGAAATGGTAATATTTTCCTACATAAAAGTACATACATATTTACATACATCCATACTTATGTACATACATACATCCATTCTTGTACATAAATACAGTCATTCCGAAAAATGAAGTTCACATAGTTTTAGCGGTTTTAAGCAATATTATTTTAATAAAATTCTGTGAAGTTAATTTGCATAATTTTGAATTCTTTGAAAAAAGATATCGAGACCTGTCTCGAATAATAAATTTAATAATTACATAATGATTGATTTTTATACGTATATATTTAAGGTACGGTCACATCTAACAAACATTTGCCGAAAAAAAACGTAACCAACAGATAAGCTAAATTTGCATTTTCTCTAATTCCAATATTTATTTAAATTTGGGTTCGCATTTATTTTAAATAATATAAAAATAGCATTTTGCGGCATAATTGACTTCATTTTGTGATATAAAAACCATGTTAAATCACACTAACCCTAAGCAAAAGTACTGGTTACGTTTTTTTGGGCAAATGTTTGTCATATATGACCGTACCTTTATATCGTATCTTTAAATGCTAGTAGTGTTTTTCAAAACAAATATAATACCTATTTAGGTACGATGTTGTTTCCACTAACTTCAAATCAGACAGATTTAAGTTAATTACCGCTGTCCGAATTTTCGCACCAATTTTAATTGTGAATCACTAACGATGAATAAACACAGGGATGGGGTTGGGAATTTTAAAATCAAACCGCGGTTGCGTAAATAAAACAAGTTCGAAAATGAATAGGTACCAAATTTTGTGTTTCATTTTGTGATTTTTTTCAAAGCATTTCCTTCCCTAATTTCCACTTCTTGTACTTTCTGTAATCGATCCCTCAGATTTTTCCATTCATTTCGGGCTATTGTAAAGAGTCCACTTGTTCGTGTGAAAGACGTTATATATCGGGTGATTATCCTGCGTAAATATTTATAGTTTCATGTCAGATCGATTTAATGTACAATAGGCTGAAGATGCATCATCAAAATATCAATATGATGCTTGTGGTCTATGGTGCAGTCTCCGGCACAAAAAAGACCAGAGGTGACACGAACGGCATGCTAGTGTTGTTGTTTTGCTGGCTCTGTCGTACAGAAACTAGTAAACAAAGAATTTTTCATGTTTTGTATTCTTATTAATTTCTGGCTCAATAAAAAAGTTGTAGAAAAATATTAATTTAAGCAATATAAATGCAAATGGTAATATAACATTAAAAATAAAATAATTATTTCATGATCTATAGAAGAAGTAAATTCCATTACAAATCATTATTTCTTACTTGCAAAATGCTTAATTTTGTTTTATTTATTTTCCCTCATTCTTACATTATATTGCTGTCTCTTTTTAACAGCAATTAGAGGCACAAAAAAGCTTATTTGCTCCAAAACATAACCTCAAAGTTACATCTCTGGTCTACCCTGTGGTCTTCGGTATAGTACTCCCGTACCCCCACCACTAATTCATACAAGAACATGTTTAAACGTTGGAAACAAATGTTTATCCTTGAGTTCCTCATTGAATTTTCTCAATATTTTATAACTTTAAATGTTCCCATAAATGTTGAATTTACTTTCTTCTGTAAATATTACGGGATTCCAAGACACCATAGTTGCATTTAACTATAATAAAATATATACATATAATATAATATAAATAATATAATTGAGGAATTCAAACGATGTCATATTAAGTCATAATATCTTAATCACCCCTATTCTGCATTTCGAAGAGTAGTATGTTTCGAGAAGAGTATGTTTAAACCAGCTGTTTTGCTATGAAATATAAACAGCAATTTTGTAAACATTCTAATTGTTAAATTGTAACAAGTTAAATTAGTGAAAATAATAGTGATAAATATATAAAAAAATAAATATTGTGGTAACTTTAATTAATTAAACACATCAGTTAAATACGGAAATTAAGAAAAGGTTAGAATATGAATAAACGGTATTTGTGGCCAAACTACATATTTTAGTGTGACGAATCCTGCAGCGCCGGAGGCGATATTTTCATTTTCTATACATCATTTGGAACTTCGTCCCAGAATGACTGCACTTCTTCCTTGGGACGCTTCCAACATCCACACGCAATATCATACCTGGTTGCCATTAAATTTTCCAGCTTTTCATATCGCCCAGCTGTTGTGTTTTTCGACATGCAATAAATTAAATAAAGCTTTAATATTTTATAAAAAATTAAAGATTTTATTACAAAATAATTTTATAGCATTTTATATTTACATTTTATTTAATTATACACTTTTTTCAACCACAAAAAACAAATCTTTCCGTTGGTAAACAAAGCACTTGCAAAAACGTTGCTACGATCGTAATGCAGAATATATACAATCGAAAAAAAATCTAAATGATACGGGGAACGAAACGCAGAACACCAAATTTGCAAAACGTAGAAAATTTCGATTCAAATCGAAATGCAGAATGGGGTACAATATATAAAAAAAATTTTGTAATAAAATAATAAGACTTTGTGAGGTATGTATGTTTATTGTTCTGTCATATCCAAACAGTAGAAATTTGAGAGAGTGTGAGAGAAATTACATACTGCTTGTTCTTCCTCGTCATATTTTTTTATTTTAAAACATATAATTTTATGACCACAATTTGAATACCCCAAATATATTTACATATGTATGTACCTATATAATATAATAAAATACACAAAACTTTCAAGTTGAAGTTATTGAGCTCTCTTTTGTTTCCTACGCCTTTCCTACAACTTCAAAGTAGAGAAAAAACTCTGTTTCAATATTATTGAAAAACCAAGTGAGCACTAATTTTTTGTGACGACTGTACATATGTATTATGTATAGATTATGCAGTTGGTTCCGATATTTGTATTTTCTTCACAAAATTTATAATTTCATATGTACATACATACAAAAATACATATGTATGTACTATGTGCGCACATATATTCATACATGTGTAAAAAGAAAAGTGTCGAATAATTTTTCCAAATAGGTATAATGAATGGCACAAGAACTTGTCATCAGTGCATTTTATTTGTTTACATTTATTATTGGAATAGGACAAAAATAAAAGAAATTCTATTAAAACACATTAAAAAGTATTTTAAATTGCACTTAATGATCAAAGACGCATGTTCATAGTGGCTTCTAGTTCCAGCTTAAGTCTGATCTATTTAAAGTTGCTGCTCATATAGTCGACAAAAAGTCTTGACTCAACGAAGCCACTTATTGGATTTACAGAGAGGAAAAAACACTCAAGCTAGTAGCGTTCCCTATTTACCCGCTTTTTTGACGCAGTTACACGCTTCTAAATTAAGTGTGTATAACAAATAACATATCTTGTTATTTTTAGTATTTGTTGTTATAGCGTAATATATGCCGATATTGTAAAAATTTCAAGTGTATCTTCCTATTATGGTTCACGAAATAGGAACTTGTGACAGACGGGCAGACATCTTAGCGAAAAAATAGAGTTTTGTTTTTACACTTTCTGTACGAAGCCTAAAAAAGTATGTAAAACGTAAATTATATGAAATCCTTCTACAGGCGGAAGCAAGTTGGAAATTTAAAAAATCTGATATTTTTCAAGATTTTTAAAAATGTGTTAAGTTTTTAAGCATCAATAGTTTGTTCCAAAGTTAGTTATTTTATATCCTAAATACCATCCTGTTTCTTTCAAGTATTAACACTAATCAAAGTAAAGATTAAAACGCAATAGAAAAAGCTTATAATTTTTGTTCAAAACGTACTAAGTAGGTAGTAGTTTTATTCCTTCGAAATCAAAAATTATTGCCTTGCCAAACGTTTCCTTAACAACTTCAAGCAACCAGTAACATTTACTTTGTATGTCTACATTATAATTTTGTCTCAAAAAAAATATAAATAAATAAAACAGACATAAATTGTACCTTATTTTCATTTCGAAACTTTTATCCACCAGCTTAATAAATATGTCTGAGTTTCCTTTCTACAAATACAGCACAAAAAGTTTCAAGCAAACAATAAATGCTCCCCTCTCTTTATATGTATTTATGTATGTATGTCCCCTTCAAAACGCAAAAATCCCTTTAGTTTGAAATTGTTCTTCTCATACCAGCCTAAATAATGAAAATGAAAAATAACTAAAATATGCAGGCAAGGAATGAATATAAAAAAATGAAGCCTGCTACAACCTCACAACCTGGCAACCTTAAGTTTAACGACCTAGGAAATACACATCTATAAACACACACACATGCACACGCATACACATTCATGGCTTCATAATTTTTGTTGCTGTTGTTGCTGCTGCCTTTATGCTGTGCATATAATGCTCTGGTTAGCACTGCATATTGTCTGCTGCCTTTTGTTGCTGAACCCTTTTTTCTTTGCATTTCAGCTTTGTATGTTTTCCTTTTTCTACTCCCTTTCACTCATGTACGAATAAAAGTATTTAGAATTGAATTCTGCAAAAAGGACCCCTTTTAAACTGGCTGTTTAGTACTGGGACCGTGTCTGCAGTCTGCAGCTTTGACAATGATGGCTGGCTGGCTGCCTGCCTGAGTTGGCTCTGTACGTGGTGAGTGTTTTTGTATTTTGTTGATCTGGTACTTGTACCATAAAAAGAAGAAATTTTTAGCAACTGGATTTGTCATGGTAAAATGCAAGAAACGAAATACATATGTATTTTTACTGAGTCATGCTCATTGTTTGTTGTTGTACAGTGGGATCGTTTAATCAATAATGTAATGTAATTTATGTGATAAAGGAGTAATGTATATTAAATGGATCTTCATCGTCAAAAACAATAATTTTGTGTTCGATTATGTACTGCAAACTTGAAAAACTGAAATCGATGTTTGGTTTCGATTAATCGGAAATTAAATCCAAGAAAATAAAAGTGCTAAAAAAAATTAAACGTCTTTTGTCGGGCGGAATTGAGGTTGTTAAAAATCAGTTTTTTTTAAGCTATTGCATAGCTTCAATCGCGGGCTTTAAGCGCGGCGACCGAATCAAGAAAATCCGTAACGAAAAAACCTAACACTAAGTTTGTTTCTTAAGTTTTTTATTTTTTCAAGTATTTGAATCGGCTAGCGTATGTTGCCAGAACAGATTTTTACATGTAGGAAAACACAAAATGGCGTACTTACGAGAATCGTGGTTGACACAAACAAACAGACAATTCTTAGGTTTTTAAGCGGTATTTTTCAGATATTTAGAGGATATCAAGTCTCAAACTTATGTTTCTTATTTCAGTTACCATAAACCTATAGTTTCAATGATAAAAATTCCTGAATAACCTACATGTATTGTAAGATAATAAAAATATTTTAACGATATTAACTTCTCATTTATTTAATAAAAGAAAAAAATTGTTTTCTTATCGGTCACCACGCTCAAAAAGTGTAACTTGAATTAACATCAAAGAAAAAAAATATACTGCATAAATAAAAAATAAATAAATAATTAATATTTATACGTAATGGTTGAACAGTTTTAAAGCATACATACATATATTGAAATGAAATTTTTATGGCTTGAGTTCAAATCTGAGTTTACCCATATCTTCTTAATTCTTAATTATTTTTATTTTGAATACTAAGAAAAAGTCAACTACAAGACAAAAATGGAAAACTGCTTGATCTCAAAGCCAATGGCTTTGGAAAAAGCGAGAGATTATGGAATATTTGGAATAATTAAAAATCAGAAATGGAATTTCGTACTAACCGAAATTGATTTAACTTGTAAGAAATGAATAACTTGCACTTTTCGTATTTTAATTCATTAAATAATACGGTTAAATAGTTGATATTCCTAGTCACTAGTATCCACCGTCAAAAGTGGTAAAATCGAACAAAAAGAACGTTGATGAGATGGTGTAGCGACCTCGAAATCAGTACTGATCCGTTCTGCTAGTCTGGTGAATAAATTGTTTCAAATAAAAAGTACTCTCTTAATAAATAAATAATTATAATTGCATAAGTTGATAAAAAAATGCTATGCAATATCTTTGCCGCGGTAGTCCCCGAGTGCCACACGTCTTTTTCTCTTAAAAAACAAACAACTTTATTTTAAACAGATTATAAACAAATAAAAAATAATTTAATCAATACTAAAAGTTAAAAATGTTTTTCTTTAGCTGCAGAAAAAGCAATTATTTTTAATTCAAATTTTTTAAATTGTAACAAAAGAAAGTTGACTTCAATATCGATTATCGACTTTCAGTCACCAGTGGTCAATTAATAAGTAATGACTGATCGGAAAGCGATTACTGCCTTTGTTTACAATTCACAAATAACTAATAGAGATATGTGAGGGAAATCGATCGGTTACAGATCAGGTGAGTAGCGATTTTCAGCCTATTTTATTCAAAGCTTGCTCATGGAGGTCTGGCAACGATATTTCCAGTGTTTCTTTTTCCAGACGCCTACAAATTTATATTTAAAAAAATATTTATAAATAAAAAAAAATAATATAAATATACCCGGAGTAATTTTAATTCAAGTATATTAACTTCACTCAGTTTTACTATATTATTTTGATTTTATTTCTGCTCTTTATTATTATTTTTAATTGTAGAGAAAATGTTCAAGCTTTAAATAAATTTTCAATTGAAGCGAAGAACATTATTACGTTCAATATTTCGCTATATTAATGGATAGCATCTTCAGGAGTATTAAAAGATAAATATTTTTAAAAAATGATTAACAATAAAAACTGATTATAAACGAAATTGTTCTATATGAAAAAGATATGCTTGACACAAGAAGCGCTGTAACACTATTCTAAAAATTAACAAAACGCGCAATAGCAGAGTTGTAAAAAAATAATTAAGCTTTCTAATTTCCACCATATGTGCTTTCACGCCATGCCATTCCTAAAGAAGTTAACACACCTACTGGTTCGTAGGCATTAATTGGCTGATTTTCATTTATTTCTCTTTATATAAAAAATATTCAAGTGTAAAATTATGAATTATGACTTAGGCCCTTCTGGATTTTATTTGACGACATGTACAGGGTTTTCCATTTTTCTCTTTCAAAAGTAAAGTTAGATAAACACACATAATGATTTTATTTCATTATAACATTTCGACATTGGACCGTCCCAAGATTAATTGCAGCAATCGATCCTTTTGAAATACTTTTGGACCAGTTTTTCGCACATTTCGGGCGGTATCTCTGCGATAGCTTACGGAATGTTGCTTTTCATATGCTCCGTTAGGTGATTGTCTGCGTAACACGGTCTTTGACGTAGTCTCACAAAAAAGCCTAACGGCGTCAAAATGCATGATCTTGGTGGCCAGTTGGCGTCGATAAAATGCGGAATTACGCGTTCTGGAAGCTTCTCATGCAATAAAGCCGAAATCGGTCGTATTATGTGGATTGTGGAACCGTCTTGTTGAAACCATCTTCATAATGTTCAATTGCAAGGCAATAATGCACTGAATTGACAAATTCAGATTATCCATCACAATTTCACTAACAGAAGTGATATTGTCGGCAGTGCACACATTGCAATGATGGACAGGGCTGACGACATTTTAACGCTTACATTCTTTTCAAATTTCTTTATAATCTTTCCAGTACCTTGAACAGTAGGTCGATTATGGCGACCGTAATCACACCGTAATGCTCGAAAAGTGACCACATTTGAACCACCACATGTTTTGTACGTTAACTATTTTACGCTTTCTTCGGTTGTTAAAAGTAAATGAGAAATCTTTCACTAAATAAATGACACTTCAGATGACAGATATTTAACAGCTGACAACCTTGCCAGACTGGCGGTTTTTAAAATAAATTCTTATTTACGTTATTTTGCACAGCAAATGGATAAACGTACAAAGAAGACCAGAGAAGACACGAACGGCATGCTATTGTGGTTGTTTTGCTGGCTCTGTCGCACAGGAACTAGTAAACAAAGAATTTTTCATGTTTTGTTGTGGTTTTGTATTCTTATTAATTTCTGGCTCAATAAAAAAAGTTTTAGAAAAATATTAATTTAAGCAATATACATAAATGCAAAAAGTTATAAACATTAAAAATAAAATAAGAATTATTCATGATTTATAAGAAGTAAATTGCAATACAATTCATCATTTCTTACTTGCAAAATGCTTAATTTTGTTTTGTTTATTTTCCCTCATCCTTACATTGTATTGCTATCTCTTTTTAACAGCAACTAGAGGCACAAAAAATCTGATTTGCTCCAAAACATAACATTACATCTCTGGTTTACCCTGTGGTTAAACGCATTGTGTATTTAATAGAAAATATTATTATATGTGATGAAAATCGATCGATTGCAAATTAAGCGATTTCGAAATTTTTTTTATTAAGAGTTGACATTTTGATATTTTTTTCGAGGTTTCGAATATTTTATTCGAACTTAAGTTAACTACCACTACACATATTTGGCTTGCATTCGTTTTGAAATTAATCGATTTCCATTGTATAAATTAAATTAAAAATTAAAAGCTTGTAGGTATATTATAAAGCCAAAAAAATATGGTTTCTGCATTGATTCCCTTAAGATTAGCTCTTTTGTCTGCTTAAGGTCTTCCAACACTACTAAATAATATTTTAATAAATTTCTTTCGGTATTCGGTCGAAATTCGTTCTAAACTTAATACCAGCCGAAACCAAAAGTTGGTCTGAGATGAAACTGGAAATGCTCGGTGGCATTATAATCTATTGTGAACCAATTGTTAAATTGGTAATACATACTTACGTAGGTATTGTATCCCACTAATTAATGTTCATACTATTTATTTTATTTTTTACATAAAATTGTATATAACCAGCAACCACCCTACCTGTTTCGAAAAATAGCCTTTTCTAGATCGAACAGAGGAAACAGGATAAACAGCATAAAATATAATAAAGCGATCTGTACGCAACAACACTTCTTCGTCAATTCAATTCGTCTTTGGAGCCAGCTACCCCCTCAAATACAAGACGTAAACAATGCAAGTCCATTTTAAATCTGCCATATTTAAGCACTTTTCGTGGTTATTTTTTTATTATTTGTAAACGTAAGGACAAACTTATTGATTTATCTGTCTTAACTGTAACTTTTATTACCATTTATTTTTAAAATTATTTCCTTTCTTATTTATTCATATGTTAGATTAGATTAGATTAGATTTTATTGAATCCCATAAAATTTACATATGAAAAAGTTTTAATATTAAAACTAATATATCTTACTCACTATTCCTTACATACTAATGTATTTATTCAAGGACCTTCATTTCTTTTCAAACAAATTTTGCATCTTAAGTGCATACTTTTAACAGAAAATAATTCATATAATTTCATATATTATTTTTTTTATATATTCTCTAAAAAGGGATTAAAAAAGAGAGGCATTTACAAAATCTTATATTCTAAAAGCAACAACTTAAAACTAGTAAAACGAAATACTTACAGACTATTAATCACTAAAACTAAAGATAGGAAGAAAATATGTACAAAAGAGAGAGGTTATTGCGCAGTATTGTATACTGTGTGAACTATATTCAATGTATTTATTCTTCTATGGTAGAATAGAAGATCCATACCATCAAAGAGAAGATCAGCTTCCCTGAGGGTCAATAAGTCGACAGGCGAGAGATATATCGAAAGCCGAACGGCCTCCAGATCACGCATCCTATCAAAACAATTCCGAACTAAACTATTGTCCAGGGAACGTGCATTTTCAAGAAATTTGATGGCATTCCGTATCATAATATGAGTAGAACTAGCCATGACGTCCAAGTGTCATTAACATACCAAGCAAAGCGCGAGATCTTTCCTCATCCGTGCGCAATCCCTGATAATCCTTAGCAAAATTACCAATCCGATTCAGAGACTGTAGAAGACCACCTCCAAAGAAGCGTCTACAGTCTCGATCGATAAGGTCATATTGCTCCATGGCAATACCTAACGATACGTCGGCCCCACGAGGTTTCGACGCAGATCCTATCAGAGGAAGTGATCGACCACCACCAGTGGTAGCGGCAGCCATTGCGGCATAGGAAACACCTGACCTAGTCCTATTACTAGGGGCAGTCAAAACCCGTGGTCTATCACCACTGCCAGTCACCTTCTTCTGCTGCAGCTTCCGAAGGATGTCAATACGACGCGGGCAGTCCTTAGAACTGGCCACATGACCCTCACTGCTGCAGTTTACGCATTTAACAGGCAAGCCCATTTTCCGAGATACCTGGCCTGTGACAGGATCAGTCATAAATACCTCCGCCGTATTCTCCTCCTTCGACGGTACATTACACTTACCAGGCCCATGAGACCCACCGCACTTGACGCATCTAAAGGGCATATTGCAGTTAGACGATACATGCCCAAAGCGTTGACAATTAAAGCATTGCGTGATGCCCTTTCTAACAAATTTTCTAATATGGACTTTACAGCGCAAGATATACCTTATGCCATAAAATTTCTTGATGTCCGAATCCCTGGACAATCTGACGACCCATTTGTCATCAGCTATTTTAATGCTACTAGACACATTAATGTTGATCTGAAGACCGCTTAGGTATTCCAGAACCTCTTCCGATTCAAAAGAATAACGACGGTATATGGCCGCATATGCTTAGGAGTATACGTGTAGAACTCAACCTTTTGACCCTCAAGCAAGCCCCTAATCTTACCATGGTCCTCTATAGAGCAGGACCATATATTCGCAACATTCTTCCCTAAGGTCTTAATACTATAGTTTTCGTGACCCAACACTTTCCCAATCAATCCAATAAATTCCCTAATATTAATATTATAGGTAGTAATTACCGGAATTTTCTTGCTTCTACGTTTCTCTATCTCGGCAGTAGGTTTCAAAGTTGTTGCATTCACACCTGCAGCAGCTTTCTTGGCTTTTTCCTTAATTGATGTTGAGCCAGCTACGGCATTAGCCTGGCTTTTGTTGGCATTTCCTCTTGGCTCTTCATTTCCCGTGACAGGCTCTTCATCCAGGGCCCTTTCGCCATCGCTGGATTCGCATTCACTTTCGCTTTCAGCATTGCGTTGTATAATCTTTTGTCGTTCCAAAAGTTCATCAACAGCTTTGATCAATTTGTGATTTTCCTCATTAATATGAGCAAATTTTTTATTAAGAAAATCGATTTCTTCATTCTTTGCAGTTATTATACGTTGAAGTTCTTCAACAGTAGCAACTGTAGCACCTCTCGGTCTTTTACTGGGATTCAGACGATGGTCCTCCTCCATTTTTAAAATATTACTCCGGCCAGTAGGCCAACACTGTTTAACCTTTCCAACTTGTTGCCGTGTGTTGTATAAGTGTTTTCAAATGTCACTTTATTTAAACGATTAACGCCTCCTATGGGCTTTGCACTTTGACCAGTGGCCTATTCAAAATACTTTTGGAATATTGTTACTTCAATTGTTAGTTTTACAAACTTAATTAGAAAAAGGTGTCTTTAAGTGTCACTGCACTTTCCACTCCATTTTAAATTTTACGAATGTTATTTATTCATATGTAATTCTAAATGTTTTTTATTGTTTTTTTTTATTAAATTAGTTTTATGAACTTGTTACAATACGTATGCCAAATTACTAATCAATACTATAATTGTTCAATTCACAAGCTCAGTCGTATTGCTTATCGTTTAAAAAAGACGATATTTGTTTATGTGCTTGCGAACAGATAAATTTGTTGTATCGCCGTTTTGTCGCATTTTAAATGTCACTTCAATGTAGTCTGTGAAATTATTGAGTTTGACAACAATTTTTAATTATTATTCAACTTATGTACTCTTATACGTATAATTTTTGCAATAAAATTTATTAATATAAATAAAAATAAACATAATTGATGTCTCCGGAGGAAATATCACTAGCTATTGCAAAACTTAACAAGAAACAAAATCGAGATAAATTAAGATATAAACACATTCACGACAGCAGGCTACACGTGGTCATGGCTACAAATTTCTCTGGCTTTTTCAAAAAATTTCAACTTTTTGCAAAATGTCGCGTTTTTTTGCAATGTAGGCTACTTTTTCTATTTTTTTATTGCTTCATCGACTTTTAAATGATATTAAACAATTAAATCTTCCTAATGATTAGAAGTTATTGCGAATTTTCGCCATTTTTTAGTTTTTTGCGAGTTTTTCACATTCCTTGCATTTCAATCTCGTTTCAGAAGATTTTACGACTTCTTCTAAATTTTGCAACTTTTGGCGGAATTTCGCGTGTTTTGAAATATAAGCGACTATTAAAAAATTTTTCAGCATAAACATGCTGATTCAACATATCGTCTAAACTTAGCTTTACAAATAGAATTTTTCCATACTTGTCCTCAATACAACCATTTATAAAATATATAAAATTTAAACGTATAATTATAACACACTTTTGTATGAAAATTACCAACAACAAAAATACAATACTATATAATTAGACGATTACACAACACATACGACGATAACACGAGCTTGTGATTTGAACAAATATAACACATGTTGTTGTTGTATTGAAATTAGAGATCGGCATCGCTCACGTGATTAGCGTGAATCATGCGTGATCATGTATTATTTTTGTTTCAATCACGTGAGCGTGCATGAGCGTGAGTATAAAAAATTTAACGTGAGTGAGCGTGCATGAGTAGATTTTTTGCGTGATTGTTTCGTGATTTTTTCGATTTTTAAATTTTTTTCATATTTTTAATAGGTACGTGGTTTTCAATTTTGTTATGAAGACATAAAACGTTGTCCCGATATGTATTAATGTACTGATGTGAATGAACGAGACAATGTAGCAGTATAAGTCCGAGTTTCGACTGGCGAACATTTGGAAGAAAAACATCTGCAATTCTTTTTCGATTTTTCATTCGCGTTCACCCAGACGAACAAGACCTAGGATTTCAAGTTTTTAAAAAAAAGCTAAAGATCTTTCAATTCTGCAAAAATTGGTTAAACAAATACTGTGTGTACCATCCAGCAGAGCTACAAACGAAGGAGTTTTTTCAACGACGGGAAGAATACTTGAAGATATGTGAAACAGAGTTCACGGGATGCTTGTTGACAAAATTTTATTTCTGCATAAATTTATTTATCCTACTTAATCTTAATATCTTACACAGGTTGCTTATGAGGTAGAAAATTTATGATTTTAATCAAAATATTTTAAATACATAATTTTAAATTTCAGTTGCTAATTTTAAAATAAAAGAAAATTTATATTTTTTTAAGAATTTTTAATTGCATTCCATTTAATTTTAACTACAAAGTTTGAAATCGCATGATACACATGTATGTAGTACATACATGTGTAGGTACCTTCAACTTATACATGGTGTTTAGTGGGATATAAGTGTACTTTCGAATGGCATAAAAAATAAATTTGATGCGAAATAATTGATCACAAAGTTTTGTGACGCACGCTGCAAAAAACGGAAGTAGCTTTGAAAGTTAAATTGTGTTTTTGTAATTTTTGCATAAAAAAGTATACAAAATAGAGTTCCTCTATTGAAATATGAATATATAAGAGATTTCTTAAATAACTTATTTGCAGCCAAAAAATAAATGAATCGATTAATTAAAAATGTTCACGCATCTTATGGTATCAGTTCCACTGTGCTTTGTGGAGTGGTGCAAATGTTTGTAGCTGCGTTATATGTATCTGTCGGTTGCTCTATCAGCCAGTCTGCATACCGTGCATACACAGAGAAAGAGATTAAAAGCAATAAAAGGAATAATAAAACCTTGAGGCAATTTTACCGAAGTACAAGAACAAATACACACACACACACACACATCCATTTGTAAATACGACATCCATGCTCTAGCTGGGCTGCTAACGAACTCAGGCTAAACTAAAAACAAGGTAAAATGTGTGAAGAATGTCTCTTGAAAACAACAACAAATAACAACAATAAGAAATTATTTCTTCATACGTGTCGGAGGTATGGCGGACTGGCCCTTTTGAACAACAAACACGGTTAATTCTTTAAGCCTGATTTTGTTTTTTTTTTTGTTAGTTTTATTTATTTTCGTTACGTTCTTCAGTTTCTTTTATTTCATAAATTTTAATTTCGTTTTGAACTTAAAAGAAGAGTTTCATCATGGTATGAAATTTGATGATGGCTTGCAGGTAAAACGTTTCTTGTTGTTATTATGCTTTCCTTTGTTCTTTTGAAACACAACAACCAACCAACAACAACAACATCAAGAACAACATGGCAACACCACCAACAACAACAACAACGCAACAGTAACAATTTTTTAATAGTTTCAAAAGTTTTTTGCCGTTTTTATTGTGTGTTGCTGCTAAAAAACCATTGAACTCCCCTTCATTTAAATTTTAAAATGAAATTATTAAATGTATTAGGTGAGGGCTTGAGTTGTTAGCCCTTTGAGATTTTTGTGTACATAGCCCGACTAGTACATGAACGCGTGCTTGGACTAGTTCGCAAAAGACCAGCGAGGCACCCAAATGCATATAAAAAACATGGCATTTTTAATGTTTCTATATCCTCGTTTTCTAGTTTGCATAACATAGGACTAACCCATAAACTACTCCATGTCATTAATAGTAGTTTGTTCTTGAAAGCACGAACAATTATTCTTTGTTATATATGTATTTTCAAAGAGCACGCCTAAGATTAAAAATAATTTAAACTTTTTGTTAAATTCTATTTGTTTATTAGATAATAAACCGAAGTTTTTACTTTTCATAAAAAAGGAATTTCCCATGCTGTGCTGGCTTAGCTAAGATCACCGCGATTATTTTATGTGTGAATTTAATCGGTGCCGGTATTAATTACGGCACTTGCTGCCAACCTTTAAATGTAATAATAGATTTTGTTCATATTGATATATTAACCGAAAAAGGTATAATGAAATTCCCAATATGATCCTCTACTATTTTGTCCCTCTATAAAGCGAAAACATATTTTACTAAAAAAAGTAAATACCTATGTATGTATAAATTTTTTCTAAATTTACTGTCATTCGATTCAAATTTATTTCTGTCTCGAGAAAAATATAATGCTCGGCATTTTGACCGAAACTAGAAATACATATTAAAATTATATACCTATACAATAGAATATTAATAACTCATAGTTACAAAATATTAACAATTTGGGCCCCTACTAGTAAAGACAATACGAGTTTGTTGAATTCAATGGTACTAGCCTTTTGTTCGAAGTTAACGTTCATATAACCGCATTAAAATTTGTATGTAAAGTGCCGTAAAAACAATAGACCATAGAATACCATTGGAATACTATTTTTAAATTGAAATCAAGAAGCTTTGAATAGCTACAACATTAAAAGAATTGTTGTTTTTAAATAAAAAACTAGTTGTTTTGAAAATTTGTTTTGTTTTGAATCTTAAATTAGAGTATTTTATCGTACTGGGGCCTGTTGAAATGCTACGTACCGCAATTTTGCCGTCTTAATACTAATTTTCAAAATATTAAATAAAAAAAAGAAAAGAAATTATTTTTATTCATATCCAACAAAGTATCTCAGTGAATTGTACTTCCTCTTGCTCTTTCTTTTCTAAAATTTACGCTCTTTAGAATGTTATTTATTTCTCCTATAAAGAGAATGAATTGACTCTGAGTGTGCGTTTGTGTTTCCTGTATACGTGTGTTTTTCGTGTATTTGTTGTTGATTTGGCTGTTTTTGTTGCCTCTGCAGCTGCCGCTGCTTCTGCTCATGGAGTTCTTTTCTGTGTATTTTATGTTCTGTGCTTGGGTTCTTGTTTTTTATTCCGTCCGTCTTTCTGTTTGGCTGACTGGCTGGTTTTATGTCTATACAACAAAATTTACCATTTTATACATCATTCTGTTGCCGTTCTTCGTGGTCGTCGCGCGTATTTTCGTACGCCGTTGTCCGTTGAATTTATATATAGTTTTTGTTGTTAATTCGGCGTCACCCCTACTAAAACTTTACAACAAAAAAATCAAATACAAAAAGAAAAAACAACTATAAAACAAATTTTAACAACGCTTTTTACTAAAAAAAAGCAGGAAGTTTAAACAAAAACGAAAGAAAGAAGTTAAAGAAATTAAAAAGGTGAATAAAGAATGTTTTTTTATTTGTTATAATATTAAAAATAAAAAGTAAACAGTTTTAGTGAAGTTTTTGAAAAATATATGTAATAGAATATTAGAGGAAGAAGTTTTTTCTGTACAAAGAAAAAATGAGGAAATCTATTGTTTTTTGCTTGGTGCTTGTTTAAATAATTAAAACTACATATGTTTTGTGAAGATATTGTATGTAAGAAGAAATCATTTTAATTTCATGTATGTTCGAAAATAAAACCTACTACAGTTTCTGTCTACACTTTTTGTATACCCACGAACAAAATAAATTTTAAACAAACCAGTTAAATAAAAGTGATTTTAATATCACAAACCAAGAAACTAAAAAAAACTACCATTTGAATGAGGAAAAAATAATTAAATTTTGTGCATTGTAGGACCCATTAAGTGTTATACCAGTAAGCAAATATATGTATGTACATAAATACAAACTATGTATAAATATTAAGTAAATGGTGTACGTACTAAAATGTTAAAAGAACATAATTTTTTTAAATTAATTAATAAATAAATATAATGCATTCCATAAACTGTGAAAATTGTGGCAACTTTATCCCAAACAAGCCTGAAGTTGGATTGTATACACTGTACTGTAAATGCATGATTTTTGTGTGTTTGGATCTCCTTGTTGTTGCTGTTTTGCTTAAAAAAAGTTCTTGACGAAAAATGAGCAATTTTATGTCGCTCAAACTCTTATTTTATGATGTGTTCGTGCTTGTGAGAATGATTGCGATTGTTTTGTATGGAAATATTTCTCTTACTTATTTTATTTCTTTTTCTCCCTAATTTTGTTTTGTTAACGTTTCGCGCAAAAAAACTTATATAGGAAAAAAACAAATTAACAAAAAGTTAAAATAACTGAAATATGAACAAAAAAGTATGTAATAAAAAAAACCTACACATTTTTTATAGTATAAAATTTATATGATGAACTCTGTATTTGAACCTTTGTGTGTGAGTTTGCGAGAGCCTGTATTTTTTTATGATTTTTAACTCTGATTATACAGGGCTGCCAGATGGAACTGAAAATAAATTGGTAGTTTCCGATAGAAATAACTAGGGAAAGTGGCTATAAAGGGAACCCGTAGATCAGCTGACCTTATTTTCTTGGTCTAGCTAAAATTCTTTTGTGCCAAATACATGTATGTATATATGATTGAATTGTGCCAATAATTGATTTTTCATTTTTCGACCAACCATTTGCTACTACATATAAATATTATCGATTAATGGTCCTACAAAGTCGATTATATTGGAATCGATTTTATTTTGCATTAAAATCCTTTAATGTCTTATTATAATATCTTTAAATGAAAGAAAATTGGTAAAATCTCACGAGACCAGTTTTGGTATACATACATATGTATTAATATTTTTGTAACTAAATTAAAATTTTAATATTGTGTAAATTATTTCCTTCATATTTTATAACCTGTCGTTTGCTTTTCGAATGAAACAAAATTAATTCATATTTACTAACTTCGATTCCACACGAACGGGATAACTTTTTGATATTTATATACATATATGTACCTATATTGGATTTAATTTTGGCATACATCTATCGCATAAAAAAAGGATATACTTTAGATTTATTATTAGTTTCCATAACTAAAAAACTGTGTTTGTGTCAAACTCATTTAAATTTGGAACTGGTTATTCCTTAAGAAAATCGCGAATGTAAAACTAAGATCGATTAGCATGATGAAAAATTGTATGCTCGATATTAATCGATTTTCATCGACAAAAAGTTCTTACATGTGTTATTTTAATGCCTATTATGCATTGCCAGGCTTAAATTAAGTTTTAGCGACTATTAAGGGCAAACTATATTAAAGAATTATAAAAATGTTTGTATAAAATTGAAGTTGAGAAATCGGAATAATTTTGCTATCGTTTAAAAAGTGAAAGAATGCATTTCGAACGGATCATGCATTTTTTATTTCGTTTCATGATAAAACAAAAACCAAAAATTTAAAGTTAAATAGCTGAAGTCATTGAAATAGTATTCTCGTTCTAATGTGTTTTTGTTCTAAATAATAAATATTTTGCCGTTCAAATATGATAGTGAGACTTTAAATAATATTTATTATTAAACTCATAATGTTTGTTTTAGCAATAAATGTAATTTTTTATCCTAGGATCATATAAAACGAGTAGTGATAAAAAAGTGGTGGCTATGTAATAATAATGATTTTATGACTTCTTTAATATTAAACTTTTCTTGAATAACAAAAATGCATTAACAGTTTAAAATTTCTATCTACTTTTAAAACTAAAAATGTGTACGTAATTTTATTTATTCTGCAACAAATATACAATATACTACCGTTCGATATATCGAACGTTATATTATAATGGGTTAGATAATTAGTTCAAAAACCGTGCATTTGACTTGTACACACTAGAGTATTAGTAAACACTTTCCCATTTTCAATATTCTTATTTTCCATCTCGTGTCAGGGGTACATTCTAGTTTGAGTTGAGGGATTAGCCCTTGTACGAATTAGTTCCCTCTACTCTAAATCCACTGTATTTTAATTGAACATTGTAACAGAAACTCCCAACTATTTGTAGGAAAAGTCGACATATACCTGACTTCGTTTAAATAGTAGTAAAAAAATGATCGACAATAAATAATCGGAAAAAAAATTATCGACAAAATCAAATATGTATCTATTATTGGCTTTGCTTACCCATTCATTACTACAGTTATTTCTTCTAAGAAGATATTATATTTGTAGGACAGTTAGTCATTTAAAATATTTAAATTCTTATTTGAGTTACCATAACAAAATATAAGAAGCATTTTGAAGTTATTTGGCCTTGTTCATAAAAATTAGTTTATGAATTTTGTATGGAAATTGTCAAAAAACGTTTATTAAAGTCAATTATATTCTGTGAATAAGGGAGATAATATTTTCATTAACAACTCAAGAAATAAAAAGTAAATTAAATTTGATAATTCGGAGGAAACAATTGTCCAAATGGCTATAAATCATAAAATCTGGCAGCCATGCTGATGTGCGATATGAACTCTGAAAAGAGAGAAAAAACTGTTTTAACGTTTTTTTAGAATTCTGATAAAAAACTCAAAGAAATAATGCTGATTGTGTGATTTTTTTTATTTGTGTATAATTAATTTATTAAATTGCTTAAAAACTTTGAAATCAAAATAATTACATATGTACATATGTAGGTGTAAGTATGTATTTTAGTTAATAATAAAAAACGTGGTTAAATATGTACAACCAAGTTGTCTGTCAAGAATAAGAAAAAACCAAGAAGTTTCTAGTGAAGCCACGTTAATGTGAATTATTTTTATAAAAAAATGTGCTCATCTACTTTTTTTTAATTATACCATAATTAATGAAATATTAAAATATTAAACCGTCGAAGTGTATTAAAAGAGTAAATTAGTTGCCTATACATATATACATACATACATATGTATTTACATATATGTATAATATACATATTTTGTATGTATGTACATATATATGTATATATGTATGTATTTATATATGTACATACATATATACATATGCATACATAATTACGTACTATGTAATATTAAAAAGTGTAAAGAATAAACTTGATGCTTTTTTTCATATAAAATTGTTACTTTCTATTAATAAATGATTTAACAATAAGTCAATCCAAGACTTGCTTTCTGTGAAAGAAATTTGTGTTTTGGACTTTGTGGATAAGAGTTTTTGTACGTATGTACATACAATATTGTTCTTTTCATACAAGATTTACTTGTATTTATTTTATTATTATTATTATTAAAAATGCCTTCAGAGTGCTTTATAATATAGTATGTATAAATATCTGATTAAAAATTCTCATCACTAATGAAATTGTACTTCCTTTTGAGAAACACATTACCATGTAGTGGTTTTTAACAAAAGTAAATGTTTTAGATTTGAAAACTTTTCAAGCCGTTAAATATTGAATAATAAAAGGTTAAAATTAATATCGAGAAATGGAACCTTTAAAACATCTTCTGTATATCTAACAAACGTTCTTTAATGACATTACAAATAAAAATGTTTAGTTTAACAACATATGTACATATTTTTCAAATTGCGCCCAAACTTTTGCTATTCAAGGGCTTTTAAAAAAATATATGATGACTCCACTCTATACTGTCGGACAAAACTATATAGAACGAACACTAGAGTTTTACTCATATAAAATAAATATTTTCCACATACGTTCATAAATTGCGAACTTCTTCCTGAATTGATAACCTTCACTTTTCTATGTTCTTTTTTTAAATCTTAAAAAGTATACATATGTATATTTAATTAAACAAATAGACATTTGTTTGTAAACTAATATAACAAAGACCAGCGATTAATTCTTCTTTTTCTGTTTACTTAGAAATATTAACTAAACATTTTTAATTAAACAAATGAAATAGAAATACAGTTGTCAAACAAATTTATTGCTTTTGCTTTTATTAAAAAAACGTGTTTAATTAATGAGTACCTGAATTAATTTTTGCATTTGATTTTTTAAAATTGTCTCCCCCTTCTGAATCAAAGTTTTTTTTTATTTCGAATCATGAATTGCTCTCCTCTATTTTGGGTATGACGGGTTTAATTGTAAAAATAGAATTCTATAAAAGTTATGAGTCAGACTTTCATTAAAAGAAATATTTAAGAGAAATTCTAATGTCTATAGATTTTATATAAAATTATTAGAACTAGTTAGATGGACAGACAAAAATGTGTCATATAATAGAGACAACTTAGACAACAATATAATCGTGTCTTTTCGCAAAGCAATGCTTTAGTAAGTTTAATAATTTGTGAATAAATTTTCTGGCTTATTTTGTAAATGTAAAACGAAACGCGTTATAAACGATTCGAATTTATACCTACAATAGAATGGAATGTTTTTTACTCCTTCGATATAAGTTTCATTGTTTTTGAATATGTAGGTATTTTATATCATTTTAAAATAATTACTATTTTTTCGTAGTTTTTTGAATTGTTGAATGGTATTGCTTGTGTTTACTTTTCGCATTTTCTTTCTAATTTAAGAAACTTTTTGATAACTTCAAATTAATATTTTTATTAAGAAATTAATATTGAAACATTTATTCGTCAGAATTCTGCAGAACGGATTAGAACTAATTTCGAGGTCGCTACACCATCTCATCAGCGTTCTACGTTTGAGTACTTTTAGAATCGAGATTAATAAAAATTTTGTTTAATTTATATTTTGAATTATTGAATAATTTAAGTTTAAATTATTTCTTTTTGTTAATTTTTTTATTTTGTCTTTCTTTACATTCATTTGTATTTATTTATTTAATTGTTTCGGTCCATAGACAAAAAATCCTTACAGACTATGATAACAAAAATAACTTAAAACTGCATACTACAATTATAATTAAATGAAAACTACATACAAATGTTAGTATAACAGCCAAAGGAACTACCCAGCTAGCATAGGATGTTTGCTAGACAATTGTGTTTAATATACGAATCTTCTGATGATGATCTGACGAGTAACAATAACAAAAACATTACTTTATTTTCATAATTATTACTTGTTTTTACACATTTTCTGACACGCTCGTCTTTTAATGCAATGTTTGATATGCAAGTCGTAAAAAAATCTAATAATTATTTGAAGAGTACGAAAACAACAATGTTATACTTTGTTTAACTATACAAATCTTAAACGATTCCCTTTACGATTATGGAAGAATCTCACAGAAGAATCAGTTCGTGTAACAGTTTCTCCCGTGTTAAAGAATCTTCTACGAATAAAAAAATGCGCTCGTCGACGATTAAAAACGTTCTTCATGAGATTCCCAATAGGCTCTTTCACGATTGCAAATACTAGCTGGGTATATCAACGATTTAATATAAAAATTTACATTTTATTAAATTGAAAAGGAGTTTGAACTCAGAAAACTGAGTGTTAAATTCAGTGTTAAATTCGATAAACGTTTTAGCTTCCTTTCGGTAACTGAACATGAATTTCATTGAGATGAACGAACGCACGAGTTAAAGTACCATTACAAGCATAATTAGTCCGATGAAAATGTATGTATGTACATCAAACAACTTGTCCCACCTAAGATTTCCAGATGGTATATAAAAAGTTATAGAGTAACGCAAGTCAGGACAATCAGTACGACTTTACACAAATGTCAGAAGCATATTCTAATTTCGACCTTACAAAGGACGTATAAATATACTTAAGAGTGTTCGGATTATCAAATTCAGAACAATTGCTCTTCAAAAAATAAGCATTTATTTTGTAGGCTTTTGGAAATATGTAATCAACATGAGAGACGAACGATAAAGAACTATCGAAGATGACAGCTAATTCAAGTTTTGTATTAGGACAAGGTTCAATTTAATGCAATTAATATAAAATACTATGGCAGCAGGTGTCTGAGATCTATGAAAGAAAATATGCAAGCATTGTATATTATTCAACCGCAAATTATTAAGTCGACACTAATCACCTATTAAAAAGCCCATTTTGCATAATATGCGCATCATTCATTGAATTCAATTAAATCTTCGGCATATAAAAGATACTTCGATTTCAAAAAACAATAGCCACGCCAATGTCATTAATGAATAGACTAAAAAATACATTTATTACATCTTTATTTCAGACTGTTGTTTTTTTTTCGTAGAAAAAGGTGTTCGCTATTTTACCGCCAGACAAATCTACAACAAATTTTTAATATGTATGTAAGTAAAAGCAAAAAAAAAGAGAAAATAAGAAAAAATACTTACATATATGTCTCGAACTATAGAGTGTATCAGCATGTTTGTATTTTCAAACGATATTTTAACAACATTTTTATCAAGGCAGATCCACAACAGGTAGTCTTATCCGACTTCACCTTGAAAATTGGAACAGATGTGTCAAAAACGGTTGAAAAATTTATAAGAAGAAAAATGTTTGGAATAATGTAAAAGAAAAATGTACAAAATCAAAATTAAAATAAAAGTGAATAGAATTTATGCTTTAATAGGAGCAGTATTACGTTTATTTTAATCTTGGATTCAATACATTTTGTGCATAAGTATTTTCAAAAGCCTCCAAAGTTTCTACAAATACTTTTTTTGACTAAGAAGATGAACAATAAAAAATCCAGTGCTAGCATGGCACTTTTTCATTTTTCATTTTAAATTCTTTTTACCGTGCACCACACAAGTTAAATAATTATTTCACAAATTAGCACTCATCACTATTATTATCACCTTTAAATTTGAAATTAAGACTTTGAACAGTCTTTTTATTTTCCTTATCCAATTATAAGTGGAAATGAAATTTTAAATGAAAACTGTAACGAGTTTTTTTTAGTTTTTATTATTTTTTTCAAACAAAACAAAATATCAAAATAGAGTAAACAAATTTTGACAACCAAAATTCGTGCGAATTGAGTCACCAGATCTCTTGAGGCCACCTGTTGTGAATTCGCCTTGATTCTAAATATGTAGAATGAGACGTCTAAAAATTTGTGGAGAAGTAATCAAGCAATAGTTCTGCTAAAGAGCAATTTAAAACAATTTTTTAAATTATGTAGAAAAAATGGGAAAATAGGTTAAGATCAAATATACATATAATACTGATGAATCTGTGCTATTTTTAGAGGGAGGGCACTTCCAATAACAACAACATGAGTTCATACTAGTGAAGATTCAGCAACTAGTAGAAAAATATCAAAAGATAGAGCTACCTTCATGTCATGCGCAAATGAATCTCGATTTCATCAGCTGTTGTTCCTCGTAATTCAAAAACGTAAAACTTCCCGATGTTTATAAATCTACTAAAAAGAGTTGGATGTCTACCTTCGTGGTTAAGAATGGTCCAAGAAAGTGATTATCAGGTATATGAAGCAATTTCTCTGACCAGTGCCAATAAGCAATTGAAACCCCTTTAAGTGTGGGACGCTGCTCCATCGCACTTTACTGATCTTTTTGAGTTGCTTTGTGCATTCAAACAAAAAAAAAATAGGTTCGCATTTCAGACAACACATGAACACTGATGAAGAAGTGTGGTGTGGTGTGGAGATCTACGAGTTTCATAAATAGCAGGTACTATTCCGTTCTAGTTTAATGGATGGATTTGTATTAAACTTCTTTGAGTAAAAATACTTTTAAAAATGTAAAAAATAAAAAATTAATATTCTACTTGAAAAATTATTATTCCTGAAGTGAAGTTTCTTATGAGCAATCCCACGATTGTTCTTTATTATGAAACATCGGTGTCAGCCGCCACCGCCGCCGCCAATTTTTTGTATCGCCTTGGACCTCTGATGCTGAATATTATATCTTGTTTCACGGTACGTGCTTCGTTCTCTATTCATGATCGAAGCAACTTGCTTCGCCATACAAAATTTTGAGAGCGAAGCAAGTAGATTCGATATGAATCTACTTGCAAAGCACGAAAAATTCTTGTCTTCTCTTATTTTTATCGCAAGTTTATCTGAACTAGCTGTCAAAACAAAATTATCAGTTAAAAAAGGGAATTTTTTAACATAAATAACCTAAAGAAAACGATGGATACAAAGAAGAATTTAGTAAAGCTGTTGTATCCAGAATACCTTATAATTTTAACGGACTACAGAAATAATCCAGAAAATTGAAGCAAGTATGTGAGTAGTATAATAATCCAGAAAATTGAAGCAAGTATGTGAGTAGTATAAACACCATGATTCACAAACATGATTGAGAAAGCGAAGCAGCTGCTTCAACTCATAGTGGAAATTTGTGTACATACAAACATAAATAATAGTCTTGGAATTTGGATATTTCACACAAGCGAAATTTATATGGAAATATTTCCATGAAGGATCGGTACATACGCAACGGCCTTACAGCGAATTTTTCGAGAACAATTTAAAAAGACAATTCCAATAGGTATAACATTTAAATGTTAAATAGTCAAGTGTTTTTATATATTCACATTTTTTTATTATTTTGTTTTACATTAGTTTCAATGCCAGCCAGTAAATAATTATTATCTCTTATCTCTCTACCTAACTCCAGTTTTATGTGTTAGAAAAAGGTAATAAAACGTAAAGTTTTCTTGGGAACTAACAGCCGAGAGCTAAAAACCAGATGAATTGAGTTTTAAACAATTAAAATCATTTATCACATTTTTTTCCCTTTAATTTGTTTTTTTTAACAACATAAAATGCATACACATCATGCATCATATCCCCCTGCTTTTTACTTAGAAATTTTGTAGACAGTTGTTCTTTTTTTCGATAGGTATTTCTTAATTCTTAGAAATTCTTTCATTATTTATTGCACAAGACAAATATTTGAGTAATTTTGGTTTTATATCCTTTTGTACCTGTTCATCCATCTTCGTCTTAAAATACTTTATCATCAATAAGGGAAAATTAAAAACATGACAATTACTTTCTATAATATTTATCTAATAAAAATGAACAAGCTAGTCAAATGCTTACACATACACACATGCATATAAAATAACACCCCGAAAATTATAGAAATATCTACTCTTTCTCATCGAAAAGTATATTTCTAACACAATTAACAATTTAGAAATAATTTTGAAATGCTGAACCTAAATTGAGCAGGCAGATTAAAGAATTTCTTGGAAAAATTTTTATTCTTAAATATTTATGTATATTTTTGTTTTGTTTATGTTTGTCTAACATCATAAGGGCCGATATGTGTCTGTGTGTGTTTCTCATTCTTAAGGATTAAAATACAATAAACGAATTAGGAAATTTTCTGACGCCTTTGCTTCCAACTACTTTGTGTAACAGGGTAACAATAAAGAAGAAAATAGATGAGAATTTAACACGAAAACAATAGACATAATAGGCAACTATCATGTCTAAATGAAAATAATTATTTGCGGTGAAAGGAACAATTTACTCATAATGGGGGTACATTAGTAAATGCAGTACCTGCGCAATAATGAAAGTTAATCGTTCGAGTTTAAGCTGACTTAAAGTTAAGTATTGACTAGGGATGCCAAGTGGTTTGAGGATTTTGTAGATAGAGGGATTTATATTATTTTTAATGTAACGGATGATCTGTAAATCACAAAAATTCAAAGAACATGATTTCCGAAAAATATTTATAATAGATCGCATGAACTTTAGCATTCGAGGATCGCTTAAAATTTTATACAGCATAACGTCTTTAATTCCGACTACAGTTAAAAAAAATTAATTTCAAAATATAAAAAATAAGGCATGAATGTAACTCCATCTTTTGATATTTTTCTACCAGAAGCCGAATATGCAGTAGTAGGAACCAATGTTGTTCTAAAATAGGAGCGATTTATCAGTATTATATATTTGATCTTTACCCATGTTTGCGCGTAAAAGCAGAGTAAAAGCATTAAATATAAGATCTGACTTAAACAACCCATTTCCTATTTCTTCAACAGCTTTTATATAGTTTCTTAACTCATTCTATTTAGAATTTTAAATATTTGAAGCCAGTCATCATTACTCTCTGACAAATGATTGGTTCCAACAATTTTTGTGGTATTTTGTTTTGCTGTGTAAAGTCTCGTGTCGAAACAGACACATGAGAGATTTTCTCATTCTCTTCTTCTGATTTTCCTGTTTTTACACGTCTTTTTTACACGGTTAAACATATTTTTGGGGAATTTTCAGTTTAGGTTTGACTTGACAAACATATGCAAACAAGAGCTGCCATATACTTTTGATAACTTTCATAACTTGATTAAACATACTTTAAGAAACTTATGTGGTAACATAATTCTGTTTGTTATTAATATAAAATTGTTCGATTTTGATTTTCTAATTCGAGGTCGCTACACCATCTCATCAGCGTTCTTTGTTAATTTTTACCACTTTTGACGGTGCATACTAGTGATTAGGAATATCAACTATTTAATCGTTTTTCTTTTCTCTTAAGTTTTTTTTTATATTTTGAATTGACTGTTTAATAAACAAGTTATTATAATGTTTTCAGCAAACAAATCGGATCCTCTCTAAGTTTGAGACGACGCATGTTTTCTAATTTTATTTTTTTCTTTATATTAGAAATTTGTTATGGATTTTTAGGCACAATAGTCTTCCTTATAAATAAATGTGCGTTCTGTTCAGAAGTAAAATATTGTATAACTGTTACTAAGAAGAAAAAAACACTGTTTGTTGCCCGGACTATGTGTGTGAAGTTAAATTTTAAAATATAACTCCCTAGACACAAACCACAGAGTTTAACAGAGCTCTGTTAGCATGCTAACATGACTCTGTACACATATAAAATCTTATTTAATCCATTAGAAATGGAATTGTTTTCGGAAGTAGCCAACGTAGGCAGAAAAAATTAAATGGAATTTGAAGACAAAGTGTTCCTCTGTTATTGTTCATAAATGGAGTCTTTCCCAGTTAGATTTTTAACGAGTTAATTCCAGTTTTCCAAATTTTTTTTATATTGAGCAAACGATTAATAAAGTTATTGTAGGTTTAATGTTGGATTTTTATGTGAAAACCGGTTTTAACGTACACATTAACTTAATTAAGCGTGTGTGAATAAGGCCATTAATTATTAAAAAGCTATTTTCGTAAACATTTGATGAAAAACGAATTAAAACAATTTAAAGAACATAAAACTTAAAAAAAGCTAACAAAAAGTCTGCAAAATTCATTTGAAATTTGATAAGCAAAGACGTGTATAAAGCGTGGTGTGTAACTTGCAGGATTTAAAGCGTCAAATACTTAAAATGTATGAAACGCAAGCGCATAGAACGCGTGGTGTGGACTATCATCTTAAAGAATGCATGACTTTGTTCAGTTGCATTGCAAATGACGTTTTGGAACTCACCCCCTGTATGTAAATATTATACCAAAATCAAATGTTTGTTTTTCATATAAATTTACTCAAGGAGAGTAAAACACATGCACTAACAAACATACAAACATACATACATGCACACATAATAATATTTTAACACAAAAATTAAATAAATAATGCATAAATTTATGCTGTTAATGTCCTGGGAATCAAAAACAAATAAAGTTGTTTCATATATTTCATCCTCCCTTCATCCTTCTCATCCTTTTGAGCAACAACAGCATTCGTGTACATTTTTGTACACATAAAAATTTACCACTTCCTTGTTCGGTTTATTCGAAAGTCTATACCTATAAGATATTTTTAATTTTTTTTACTGTACATACTGCTGTTGTTGTGCAGAAAAGTAATTGAACTCTATTTTTAGAACGAAAAAAAAAATGCTTTACCTTTCTTTCACATACATATATACACACACAGAGACAATCGTTGTACTTGCTTTTAGATTTTATCAGGAATTGTTCGTATTGAAAAACACACACACAAGCCTACATTGGCATGCTAAAGGACATTTTTCGTTTTTGGTACAGTAGGGGAGTCAGTTTAAGGGAGGAGATATGGAATGTATACCACAAAAAGAAAAAAGTATTTGATAGATGCATTTTTCCTAGATACAGAAAATTTTTAGAATAAACTCACATACGCATAAACTCGCACATATTTTTATGTGAGTACATATGAATGTATGTATGTATGTAGGTTTATAAACTTATACCCAGCGAGCAATTTTTTTCTGACTGACAAAAAAAACATCAGTCTGCTTTTGGGATGTGTGTGGGAAAATTGTTTATTGATCACATACATTCGAGTAGGAAAAATAATTAAAGGACGAGTATTATGTTAACTTATTGCTGCAAACGTTTAAAGGAGAAAATATGCCGTATTTTGCAAAAATTAAAATTTTGATTCATCAAGACAATGCACCAGTTCACACTTTCTTTCACTATTACGATTGCTAAAAATTAAAGTTCGTATTGCATCATCACGCATATTATTCGCCAGATTGACAGATCCCTCGGAATACTTTTTTCTATGTCCAAACTTGAACAAATGGCGAAGTATTAAGATGTGAAGCTATACAGTTCTGACTGCAAGCAAGGTATGGGAGCTACTGATATCTGTATCGAGCTCAAAGGAGATTATGTTGAGAAATAAAGAAGATATTCTCCAAATTTGTTGTGCTTTCTTTGTTAGGTTGGCCCTCGTAGGTGTATCGGAGATTTTATCAAGACTTTTTTGTTACCCACTGTCAGAGAAGCAATTCGTGACGGCGCGGCTGGCAATTATCGGCGCCGCCGACAATTTTGTGAAAGTCACGCAGCCACCGATTTCGTCGGCTTTCAATTATTTACAACGATTTTTTGTTAAAGCGCTCTTCAAGTGAACAAAAACGATAGAGTATTCTTTAGCATTAAAATGATCAATAAAACTCATAAAAATAATGATTTGTGGCGATTCAAATAATTCCGAAATTTCTTTTTGATAAATATCGTGGTTCCTTGCGTAGATCTCTCCAATAGTTGTTGTAACCATCTGGTCCATGAAGATTGAATTTTTTCTCATCAGAAAAGACCACCTGTAGAGGAATTTTATGGTTTAACTACCCAATCACCTTCATCGATTATAGACTTACCTTCCTCCAGTTCGTTTGCAAGTTTAGATTTGCGAATTCGAGTCGTGTACTTTTGTGGCGAGGTAATAATCTTGGAGCAGGCACCATCTTCTGTCGAGTAATAACCCGGGAATCTTTTAAAACTACACACGGTTGATCTGAACACATTTGCCTGAGACTGATCAATTATTTGGCGGACACTCTTGATTGAGTTGTTGCCACAGTTGGTTATTTTACGCTTGTCTCGTTCAAAGAGCTTTTGTTTTGGGCCGCCAAGTTTATTTTTGCCATAACCACTCGGATTTTTATATAATTTGTATATATATGTACATAGGTAATCTGATTTAGGTAATCTGATTTGTTGTCTGTCTCCTCTATTTCAAGCGGCATAGATTTTTGGTTAAATGTCTTAATTTCTAATATATGTAATTTTGATTATATTTTTTCTCTATATTCCTCAATTAGAGGTTGACATTCAGCTAAGCCGACAAAAAAGGAGTGCACCGATATATGTATGCATGTAAACCCGGCGCAGGTTGTTTAATCGGCGCCTACGACAAATTTTAATATCTACGCCGCCGCCGATGAAAAGCTCACGACTTACTTTTCCGCCACTGTTATGCTCTGCTGCATATAATTTTGACTTTTAAATCAACAGCCAGTTTTTAAGTATGTACATATGTGTATGAGTATCTATGTGCATATGTATAGCCATAGATGCATAGATTTTTTATAACCTGGCCATAAGAAAATAATATCAACAACAACAGGAAAATATTATTTTGAACAAGAACACTCTTGATAAACGAAACGTAACAACCATTTGTACATACATTGTACATATGTACATACTTATGTACATATAAAATTGAAATGAAATTGCGCAAAATGCTGTAATTTCTGTTATTGAATACTTCTTCTCCCATGCATACATATTTAAAAATGTGCATACGTACATAGTATATATGTAAGTACATATGTATTTAAAAGATATTGAACCCAACAACAAAACAGTAGAAATCAAGAGAACACAGAAAGGAATTTCCCAAGCGTTTTCTGAACATTTATTGTATTTTCTACTTGCATTGCAACCTGTAGCTAAATGCAGAAACAGAAATTCAAGAGAGTAAATAGCAGGATGGATAACTTTTAAATTAAAGTAAATCAGGATATTGCATGCATATAAAAGTATTTACCCTAAAGAGCGTAACTTATGAATGCGCGCGCACTCACTCTTAATATTGAGAGAGGGAGCCCTGTAAACAGTGCGTCTGATGGATAATCAGAAACGAGGAAGTTGGGATTTCTTTTTAAGGAAAATCTATGGTTCTTAAATCCCCTAAAAAGTGTGCACATATCCAAAGATACGGTATATATACATACAGATGTAAGTATTTATGTATGTACACATTTATAATTTTCGTTTGGCTTTTATATAATTTTGTGTCTTCTGTTTTAATGTTTTAAGCAAAGCGGCATTCAACAGTTCGGCTTTGGTGTACAACAACAACAACATATTGTTGCTTTTGTTTTATTCTTAAGAAGAGTTTTTTTTCGTTTGGTGGAGGAGTGGGAGTGGTAGTAGAACGAGCTGGGCGGTATCCATACTTTTGCGATTAATTATCATCCAACATTTTGCTATCTCTGTATACGAATTTGTAATAAATATATCTAGAGGATTTATTTATTTATTGTATAAGGGCGGTTTTTTTGGTTGGTTTCGGTTATATTTTTCTTACAAGTGGTGGGTGGGTGGTTGTTAATATCGGGCTTCTCGTTTATATTCCTATTGTAAATTTCATAAGATTAAAGTAAAATAAAATGTTCATTTTTGGAGGGGTACGTGAGTGAGTGGTGTTCCTTTGATTTTCGCTACTACTCGTAATATCTATAAGGGAAGATTATTTGTTAAGTGACTTAAATGACATTTTTGGATTTTTGTGTTTACCAATGGAATACCATTGCGATCAAAAGCGATTTTAATATAGCAAATTACACGAAAAAGAAAAATTTATTTCTCGCGACTGCATGTCCTCGTAACCTGTTAAAATATCTAAATCAAGGATCAAGTGTGATTTTTTATTGCTCTTTTTAAAACAGTAACAAATTAAATTTTAAATACACATAGTGCTCTTTTTATCATACGTCAAGAATTTGTCGGACAAAAAACGGCTTTCGATAAAATTTATCAGTTTCTTTCAAGTTGAATTACGAAGCAATCCAATAGGTTAGGTTACTATCAGCTACTACATCTAGGAAATACATTAGTTTACAGAGATCAACAACACGCTGCCAAACTACAAAGACCATAATGATTTGATCGTTTCGCAAACTTGATTTGTAAATACGATTGATTGATTTAAAAATAACAAATGCCATAGCAATACGCAAATTGCCAGGGTATCCCAGGCAGTTCCTTTAGGAACTGCCAAGCGACCTATACCTTCGTATTAAAGTTGAATTCCTAAGATCCACTCCAAGAGTTTTTATGGTCTCTACCAGTATTGCTAAAAACGGTTGCACGCGGTAATGAAAAATTCCACAAAAACCCGAAGCGCGATGCATTAGGCGAGGTAGACCAATTACACGTGCGAGAGTGAGACGCAAAACTCTCGAAGGCCAATAAACTAACCGTGGCCTGGTTGCACTTAAAATATATAAAATTGCCAACGACTCGTGTTATTTACTCGCCCAGAGCTGCTTTACGACTGGATTTGTAAATACAAACACAAAACAGCTGTTTGGAAAATTATTAAAAGTAAAAAAAATTCCATTTTTGTTCTTATGTGACGCTCTCTCTCTCTCTTTGAAAACGTTTGGAGCGCAAGATATATTAAAAACAGGTATAGTCGATAGTACAAAAACAAAAACATTAGAAAAACCACACGTATTTTGGTTTTGGAAAAACCGTCTAATGATGTCAAACAATTGCTTTATTTTTAATATTTTTTTTATTTTTTTAAATTTATTAATCGAGATTATTGCCTCCATGTCTTCTTTCAAAGATTTTCAAAAACTTTTGTTTAATATATGTATGTACATACATACATATGTATGTATCTTGGTTTGGAGTTAAACAGTATAAACAATTGTTACAAATTCTTAAGAATTTTAGGTAAATGAACAGACCTATTACTTGTTCATGTCGCTGTCAGCTGTTTTGGACAATAAAGATGGAAATAGCAAAAACAAAATGTGTCTTGTTTTCGTAACTTCATCAATATGTAAAATATAAAAACACATAAGTATATAAAACCATAATTTCGAATCGCTGGTCAAGTGGGTATGTGAAATGACACACGCTCAGATAGTCATCCGTATACCAATTTTTCTTTCCGTCCATCTCATCCTTCGTGTATGTATACAATTATGCTGTTGCTGAGGAGCCATTTGTTATTTTTTTATTCTTTTTGTTATTGTTCATTGTCGTCACACTCTTAGGAAATTTGTACAAAAATTTATTGATTTTTTTTGTTTATTGTGATTTTACTTACCACCACTTCAAACTCAATTTTATTCATTATTTTCGTTTTTATGTTGTTTCTTTGTTTGTTTACGCGCTATGTACGTTCGTGTGTGTTTGTGCGTAAAATATAATTTTGGATTTGTTTCATTTTAGTCATTCTTCTAAGGTGTTTGTTTATTTAATTTTCTTTCTCTATTTTACTTTTATGATAGCGAGCGTGCGTGAGTGTAAAGAATAGTACGACAGTTTGCAACGTAAATGTTTACAAAATTATGAAATTATACGAATTTTCCATCTAATGAAGCTTTAAATGACTTATTTGCCCGGCTATTTTAAACATTGACCTTTATTTGTTAGAGAATTTTTAAAATACGAGTAATATCCAGCGGTCGACGTCCAATCGCCCGCATTCTAATAATTAATATTATTCATTTACATAAATATATACGGTAAAATACAAAAACAAAAAACATTCTATATAAACCACTTAAAATTCTCTTACTAATGTATCTCTCTCTCTCTCTCTTTACAAAATAAGTGTAATAAGTATGCATGTATTGTTAGCAACTTCAAACTCTTATAGCTCCCAAAATACTACATCGATTTAAATAAAATTACGATTGTGCACATCTATCTAAAATCCCCATTAAAAACATATAAGTGTTTCCGAAATCGGTTCAGTATTACGGCTGTAAAAGGGATCTCGAAAAACGTCTTTGCCTATTCATAATATAGATTCTACAACAAATTTTGTATTGTTGTAGAACAGCTAGTACCTGTCAAAATGCTAATTTAGTAATCTAAATGGAGTCATACATCTCAATACACTAAATTTAACAGCTGATGTCATTTTAAAACATAATTCTTATTAAAAAAAAAACAATAATTGACTACTCAGTTAAGTTTCATTTATCTTTAAATGCCACTTAAGTACCAATTTCATTTTTTCAGTACAAAATTATGCGACATTTAAATGAAACTTAAATGACCATTCTTCTGCATTTAAAGTCCATTTAAGTTTTGCACACATACATACACAAACATATGTGTTTGCTTGCGTGTTGGTGTTTCGCGCAACAAAGTAAACAAAAAATTTGCGGCCATTGAAAAATCAACATCTTTTGGAGTGAAATTTGGACATCTTTTTATTAATATTATTCTTTTTTAGAAATTTTTCTTTAAATTTGTTCAACAGCTGTTTCTCTAAGAAAATTGAGAGAATTTCGTGAGGCTGCCATATTTTTATCGTAATTAAATACAAACAATAATTTCACACTGAAAAACTCAAACTGTATTTAAATGCAACTTAAATTTAAGTGGCAATTAGCTAAATGACATTTAAATACGAAGTCAATTATTGGCCCTTAAACAATAATTTAATGATAATTTAACTCGTCATTGAATGGAAAATTTCCAAATTATTTTGCAATAATTTATTTGACAATCTGTATATACAATGTGGATGTTTCATTTCATGGAAAACGAAAGAAAATTTTATAAAGCACGCGGGCATGTATGTACATATGTATTTGATTTTATGTTGCTTTATGTTTAATATCAAATGGTGCCACAAGCTTGTTGGGGAGACATAGCGCACTTATCTTAATGTGGAAGTACGGGATTGTGTTGATTTTGTTAAATATTCATTTAACCCTGTAAAGTGTGGAGGAATTGATGGGCATATTGTGTCTTAACTCAGATGATTGTATAAAATTGCAGTTTCTCTTATTCTTCAGTGAATGGGAAATTTTGGATCGTCTGGATTGTGTAAACGACATGTGAAATGTGAAATAATTTAACTTACAATCGTATCTATAATAATCACCCCTATTCTGCATTTCGTTTACGTTCCCGCATTCAGTTACGTTCGAATCGAAAAATGGTATTCCAAAAAAAACTTAATCGAAAGAAAAAGAAGAGAAGAGTATGTTTAAACCAGCTGTTTTGCTATGAAACAGCAATTTTGTAAACATTCTAATTGTTAAATTGTAACAAGTTAAATTAGTGAAAATAATAGTGATAAATATATAAAAAATAAATATTGTGGTAACTTTAATTAAATAAACACATCAGTTAAATATGGAAATTAAGAAAAAGTTAGAATATGAGTAAACGGTGCTTGTGGCCAAACTACATATTTCAGTGTGACGAATCCTACAGCGCCGAAGGTGATATTTTCATTTTCTATACATCATTTGAAACTTCATCCCAGAGTGCCTGCACTTTTTTAGGATGCTTCTGATATCCACACGCCATTAAATTTTCCAGCTTTTCATATCGCTCAGCTGTTGTGTTTTTCGACATGCAATAAATTAAATAAAACTTTCAAAATTGACAAAAAATTAAAGAATTTATTGCAAAATAATTTTATAGCATTTTATAGTTACATTTTATTTAATTATAAAAAATTTTCAACCACAAAAAAATCGAAAACTTTCCGTTAGTAAACAAAGCACTTGCAAAAACGTTGCTACGATCGTAATGCAGAATACATAAAATCGAAAAAGGAATCGAAATGATACGGGGAACCGAACGCAGAATACCAAAATTGCAAAATGGAGAAAATTATGATTCGAATCGAAATACAGAATAGGAATGAATATTGTTATTTTTTCAATTTCTGCTTTTGGTGGCTATTTGATTTCAAGTGATTTTCATGTGTTGCCATATATATATTTCAAAAATCTACGAATCGAACAAAAAATTTTTTTTGTACGAAAAATCTTTTTTAAGGTGATTTTATTGAAATCAAATTCAGTTGAAATTTATTTTAATTAAACTAAAATATTTATTGCTTATACATATGTATATAAGTTCAACCTTTTCAAATCAAATTCAGTTATTTTAAAACACATTCAGAATTGTCCAAATCAAAACACATTCAGTATTTTTCAAACCAAATTCGGCATTTTAGAGATCAAAATCAGGCTTTTTCAAATACATTTTATTTAAAACGGGCTGATTTCGGTATTTAAAATGCCAAACTTGGTTTGAAAAATGCTGGGTTTGATTTGTAAAATGCGGAAATTGTTTTGGAAAATTCAAAACATCTTTTTTTTTAAAACCTGAATTTGACTTGAAAAAGGCCTAATTTTAAGTTAAAAGCCTATAATTAGATAATTTAAATTAAATTCATTTATTTTTTTTGGTTACATTATACATATCATTATTAAACTTTCTATTTATTTCATTTGTTTGTTAAAATTTGTACGATTATGATCAGATTTTTCCAAAAAGTCTTTGGTCATTAAAATACTACAGAATATTGGTATATCTAAATTATTTCTTAGTTCGTTCTTATTGACATTGATTTGAGAAAAAATTCTTTCGACGTTAGCTATTGCTACTGGTATTGAAAAAAACTTTTTAAACTAATTTTTTGAAACAAGGAAAAACATCCCAAAATTTTTCAATATTCTTTTCATCCAAAAAATTATATTCTTTAAAGTTGAAGTGGAGCAATTCTCGCCATTCGTCATCAATTTGTTGAATATTATTTGAATCGATAACATTTGGAAAAATTTCGTTAATTGGGAAATACTTTTATTATTGCATTTCATAATATTAGAAGATGCTAGCAACTCAACATATTTTGAAAATTCGCTGCCAAAATCAAAGTGTTTTAATAAACTGTTTATACTAAAAGTCCAAAATATCATATATTAAAAAATATTTTTTTTTTTGCTAAAAAAAATTTTTTAAATCTTTTTGGCACCTCAAAAAACTTCAAAAATAAGATAAATCTTCACATATGGTAACACTTTATGATTGACATTCATCTTAAAACTGCCATTGCTGTCAATGACCTTTCTGCTTAAACAATAAAGTGTGCAGACATCATAGGGTTAAATTAAATTGCTCGCTCTCTATGTACCCTTAACAAAAATGATTGCATACTTCTAGGGTGCTTACCAGGCATGGAAAATAATGATTTTTAAATTATAACATTAAAAGTACAAATTCAATATTTAGAACTTTCTTTGGTATGCGGACTTAGCCGTAGTTAGTCGTACAGACTAATGAATACAAGTCTCATGTATGGACCGGTGCTTCTAAGTCCGCGTGCAGGAGAGAGCGAAGAAGCTCATAGGTGACAGTATGATAGCCAACTCTATTAATTCACTGAAACATCATCGCAATGTGGGATATCTTTCGCTGTTTTATCATTACTATAATGGCATGTGTTTATTGTGCTCATTGGCCAGTGAATCGTATACAATCCTTTACAGAGATCATTCGTTTTTTAGCCACACAGTTTGTATGTGAAATAAACTCTCCGCAGAGGTCTTTCCCATCACTTTCTGTGTGTTAACCCTGCAGTACCAATGTTAGTCATTTTGAATAACACTGTTTTGATTTTTGCGTGTAACTTTTTTTTTGCTGCTATGGAAGGATCTCATTTTTTGTAATCTCAGTTGATGGTACGCTCTTGCTTTGAACAGTCACTTTGCTGCAGTAAATAATGCTATTTTTGAGTTTTTAAAGTCATGTTAGTCAATATGACTAACAGGAGCATTTCACAAATGTAGATAAAACTCTAAAAAATGTTTTTTTGCCTTTTCAGTATTATTTGACAAGTTTTCTTATATTACCAATGACTTTAAAATTTTTTGTTTTTTATAGTTTTACTTTTATTTTTCATTAAAAAATTTGTGTTTGCGGAAGTGTTCCTAGAAGAGCACCTTTAATGAAATAATTACACATGAAACTGCGTAACTCGAGAATTTCTGGAACAAGAATTGCAGGTTTGGACAGGGACTAGGCTTTTCTGACAAATGCCTTGCAACCGTGTGAACTGATTTGTAATGGAAATTTCTCATTGTCAGTCCATTGTCAGTTGTTACAATATTGTAATATCTGACATCCGCTTGTAAAGAGCTTAACCCCCTAAAAGCAGTTTATGTTGAACATATTAGCGTCGTCAGTTTAGTTGAATTATGGCCGTCGGTGTATTCAGGGGCTTATAGAAGATTGTACAAAAGTGGTGCAACTTAAATCCAGCTCCTGAAGTAAAAACCCGACGAAACCTTTCAAAATGTCGATACTCGTATACATATATCTTTGTCCCCTCCCATAGAATCCATTGATGTGAATTTTGATTTTGTGGTGCGGTTTAATTTGATTTCTTAAGGGACTGGTTCACATGTTACTTAACACAATAACAAGGATGTTAAGGATTTATTACGGAATTTATTATTTATTCGGTTATTCGGAAAATTTAAGATGAGTTTACGAATGTGGTGGAAGGAGCTAAAGGGTGTTTTTTATTGATGTATAGAACTTTAAGTTGGCATCACTTTTTTAACTGGCGGCCATTTTGTCAGCTGTCAAGTGATTAATATTTAGTTTGGTTTGCCATTTCATCATGAACAGGTTGACAAAAGAACAACGCTTGCAAATCGTGCAAATTTATTTCGAAAATAATGGTTTAGTTCGCGAAGTTTACCGCAAGCTCCGTCCATTTTATGGTCGACATAATCGTCCATCAGAGCAATTAATTCGGTTAACCATGGATCGTTTTCGCACTACGTTTACTCTATGTGATAATACGCATCCGCAGAGACGTCGAACAGTGCGCACCGAAGAAACAATTGCCGCTGTAGAGCAAAGTGTTGAAGAGGACCCGAATGAATCGATTCGCCACCGTGCACAGCAATTGGAGCTTTGTCCATCAACTTTATGGAAGATTTTGCGCAAAGATCTTGGCTTGCGACCTTACAAGATCCAGCTTGTGCAAGAATTAAAGCGCGAGACCATGCAATGCGTCGTGATTTTGGTGTATGGGCCGAAAATGAGATTGATCTCGATGCTGATTTTCATCGCAAAATTTTGTTCAGTGATGAGGCTCATTTTTGGTTGAATGGCTACGTCAACAAGCAAAATTGCCGCATTTGGAGTGAAGAGAATCCACATGAGACCCTTGAGACGCCATTACATCCACAAAAACTGACTGTTTGGTGTGCTCTATGGGCTGGTGGAGTCATTGGGCCATACTTCTTCCGAAATAATGCTGGAGAGTCAGTTACCGTTAATGGAGACCGGTATAGAGCCATGATAACCGACTATTTTGTTCCCGAATTGGATGACATGAATGTGGATGAGTTGTGGTTCCAACAAGACGGCGCTACATGCCACACAGCGCACGTCACAATCGATTTATTGAAGGAAACATTCGATGAGCGCATAATTTCGCGGAATGGACCTGTCAATTGGCCACCAAGATCGTGTGATTTGACACCATTGGATTATTTTCTTTGGGGATATGTGAAGTCGCTCGTCTACGCCAACAAACCAGAAACGTTAGGGGACTTGGAAGCCAACATTCGTGGCGTTATTGCCAACATACGGCCCCATATGCTCGAAAAAGTGGTTGAAAATTGGACCTGTAGAATTGGCTTTATTCGAGCCAGCCGCGGCGGCCACATGCCCGAAATCATATTTAAACATTAATGGCATAAAATTATCCTTCCAATAAAGCCAAATTGATGGACATTAAAACGATTTTCTTGTGTTTTATTTCAATTCGAAGTTCTATACCTCTAAAAAAAACACCCTTTATAAAAACACGAAAAAAACGTTAATTAATATATGAACAGCCCCTAATTTGTAAATCTTGTTTATCTACGTTCTTTAAATTGTTTACGTAATGTGATTATTTTTCGAACTAAATTAGTGTTAATAATCCAAAGTGATTATTATTTGGCTTAAGCTTGAAATGCTTTTCAGTCAGAAAGAATTGGATATTAGACAATATTTCAAAGGCACAAGAGAAAAATTAACATCAATTAATTTCAACTTACAGATTTTCTGAGATTATTTTGGAAATAATCGATGCAGTGAAATAGTTAACTGTCACTAAATAATATATTATTATTAATCGTTCGATTAATCGTGCAATATTTGACATAGACAATTGAAAAGAAAGAAACAAAAAGTACTCCAACCTTTTTTGGCTTGTCTTTAGAAACACCCAGAGACTTGGCAGTAATTGAACCTGCGACCTAAAGGCTAATAATCCAGCACACTAGCACAAGTCTACTGAGGGCATCCCATACAACAGCACACAGTTTACCATTCCTGATATTTGTAATCTGTAGTTATTGTTGTTGTAATTTTGCATTCACAGTTGTGTGTGTGTGTGTTGTTTGTGTATTTGCATTGTTATCACTGACAAATAAAGCAAACTCTACAACGACGATAACACAACGTCCAACTTTTATGTGCATAAATTAGATCCCTGCATCCGATATCACATTTTGTTTTGTTGCAAATTTGTTTTGTTGCAAATATATACTTTCGCAATAATAGTGGTGAACGTTTTTTTTTTTTTAATCTCGTAGGAACCTTCTACGGGTCCCACACAGGCTTGCCATTTTAGCACTTTTAGTGCTAGATCTAGCATTATTTTCTCTGAGTTAGCACTAAGAGTTTAAAAAAAATGCTAAATGCTAGCTTAGAATATTTTTATAATTATTTAGCATTTTTAGCACTTTTTTAGGTCTCAGAATTACTTTAAAAAATCACATACATAATACGTATCAAATTAAGTATAAATTCTCTCACTGTATAAAAACGTACAAATATATATATGCTACCTTTTTTACAACTTCGTCGTAGGTTTTTTACATCTTTGCAATGTATGAAAAATAAAACAAAGAATTGTTATTTCCGGTTATACGAATAAGAGAGGGTGTGAAATTGAACAACGTATGCTGCTATACTTTAGACCAGGGACCCAAACTAACTGCTGTTATTTTTAAATATTAAATTTTTTTTTATTATTAAAAAGTTTTATTCACAAATCTTATAAGCTAAATAAGGTAATGTTATGAGATTTTACTTACGTACTACAACAATTAAATCTTATAATTGAATAAGGAAACTATTAATAATACTGTCTTGAGGAAAATTTGTCACAAAAACCTCTTACAGACTTTGAAAATGTTATAATGAAATTTGATAAAACAATCGCTAGTAAGATTCTTTTTACCAAAAGATTCTCAGCGACTGTTTAGTAAATTTCTTATTGTTTCAAAATTAGACCATCTGCATTTTGCATTAAATGACAGCGTCAGATCATTGTCAAACGCGTTTAACTTTTTATGTTCAAATCTATTGTGTAGTAAGTCAGTGGGCAATCTAGGGGGGAAGATTGAATTATTTTAAAATTTTTGTTTTGAATAACCTGAAGTCTTTTTGTATGGGGGGTCTTAGCAGCTTTGTATCGGCCTAATACACATATTGTACAACAATATCTTATTTTTGAGGTTGAGCTTAGACCTCCTATTATGTATTGGGTATAGTTTTTTATCTAAAGTGATTCCCAGATATTTAATATCATCTTTGATGGGGATCACGTTTCCCCGACAGGACAAAATTTTAGTAGGAATGCGTTTTGGTGATTTATTATATGGGAATATAATGGACTGCGTTTTATTATCATTTACCACTTATTAAAATATTTTTGGCTTGTGGTAAGGCTCTCTTGCATTCTCTGCTTCGTGATTTCTGTGCACCTCAACATCAGACGTATACAATGAGTAGAGTGTAGGTGATAGTACTGACCCTTGTGGCAATTCCGCTGGGATTGTTCATTCTGTTGAGAAGTCCCCGTCAATACACACAAAAAATGTACGGTTCTTTAGAAAACTGCATAATTTTTTGTAAATACAATGGGAAACCTAATGAATTGAGTTTGTATAACATCCCATTGTGTTAAAAGCTTTTTCTATATCGAGAAAAACAACGATATAATTTACAACTCGCTTTATTTGGTGTACGGTAGGAGTGTTCCTTACGGAATCCAAACTGTTGGTGGTTAATAATATTATTTTGATCTGCAAAATCTACTAATCTTTTATGAATGATTTTTTCAAAGACCTTATCCAGTAAACTTAAAATGCTTATCGGCCTGTATCTAGTGGGTACTTTGGGATCTTTCCCCTTTTTTGAATCGGTATTACTTTTGATTTTTTGAAAGTACGGGGAAATAGGTCATTAATTAGACAACAATTGAATATTTTACTTAGAATTTCATAAAAGTAGTCTGACATATTTTTTAAGGATAATACTATTTATGCCATCTAACCCCGGGGCTTTATTATTATTTTTTAATAGCATAGTAAATGTCTTAACCTCAGTGGCATTTGTACGTTCAATCCAGAATTACTATCTGTTTTAAACATAAAACAAATAACATTGAAACTCATCACACCAAAGTATTTATTTTATCGTTTTCTAAACCAATTCCGACTACATTGGATTCTGTGACAATCCTGATTATCGAGAAATTATTTTTAATCATAATTTTACGTTATCGAAATATGTATGTATGTAATTCGTTTTCGTATCGTTTACGGTTCTCTTTAGAGATTTCTAAATATTGGCTATTCCATATAAAGATCGAACCCCCGAAATCGACAAGTTTTTCACACAAAACTGTAATGTCTTACACGAAAAAAAGTTCGAAATACTTTCGCTGGCGATATTATTCATAAACAAAGCGAAGGTCTTGGTCAAGTGGGTAAATATATGCATATGTACATGCCTATGTTGTGAGTGCGTATGTATTTAGTACACATTTAGGTTTTTTCTTTCTAATAAATATTTTGTGTTGCATTTCAACTTTTAAACATTTTGCAGTCAGTTAGAAAAAATAATTTTGTTGTTATTTTTCCTTATATTTTTTTATGTTATTGTTTGTGTGTGTGTGTGTGTGTGTGCTTTTCGTATAAAATTGTTCTAGACTGTTTTTCCCGGGTCGTTTAGTGCACAATGCGCATAGTTGAATATTTTTTATTCCTCCTTGTTGTTGTAGTGTTGTTGTTATCAATTTTGTAACTGCTGACTGCTGTTGATTGTTTGCCCTGCTGTTGCTGCCTCTACAGTTTATTTGAGAGTTTGGTGGAAAAAGCAATAACAACAAGTACACACGTTTTTACATACACACACACACACATATGTACGCATAGATAAACAACATGCACTTAAACACAGAACAAACTACACAAGAACAAGGAGAACAGTAATCAAATACAGATGTCCCAGTTGAAAAATATCCTTTTTATATACAACACACATGTAAAATAAAATTTTCTACACGGATAGTTGTTGATTGTTGTATATTAATGTAATGTGAATTTGTTGCTGCATTGTGTGCTTTTATTCTGTATTGTAGTACTCTTTGTTACAATTTCGGAAAAAATTCATTTTTAAATAAAATAGTAGCGCGATAATTACACACTACATATTTTTACTTTTTTAGCTGCTGTTGTCTGCTGTGTCTTCTTTTAATATTCGTATCTATTTTTCAATGAAATTTATTAATATTATTAAATTTCTGTTCGTTCTTAATTGAAATGAATTGTTTGCTTTGATGTGTTATTAATATACTTATATATATTTATTTATTTTTCGTTGCAGGATTTTTTCATATAAATTGATTTGAACGCGTACATATGTATATTTCTTTTGAGAATTTCAACAAAACAGCAAAACAGCAGGATACTATTAATTTTATAACATCATTACGAAAATCATAGAGCAAACAAAATTGTAAAAGGAGAATAAGGAAATGTTTAGTGAAGACTGTATATTTTTTATATATGAAGCGCAATATCGCCTAAACATATACTACACATTTTTTTCAAATACTCTTTTAAATGGATTAATTTAATTTTCAAACAACGTGTAAAAAACAATTCACAGTAAAACAATTCATAACTTTTACAAAACACAAGAAAACGAAATCTAAAGTATTAAAGATTATTTAAGAGCGAGTATAATAAAACAACTACAACAATAATAATAATAACAATAATAATAATAATAATAATTAATAATAATCATTGATAAAAACGCTAACAACTTGTAAACTATTTCAACGGAAGGAAAAAAACTCTTGAAAAAGGTAAGTTAGCTTTGAAATAAACACAATTTGTAGGTGACTAGTTAAAAGCTTAAGTTTTATTTTTATTTTTTTTAATTGCCCTTGTTATGATAAACACAGTAAATATTAAAAATAAAAAAAAAACTAGTGACAAGTGTGGCATTGATTTTTGTTATTTGTTTTTAGTGCTAAATATGTTTAACACTTAGAAAATAACCAAATAGGAAATATAAAATTTGTCTTATTTGATATACAGCTGTGTGGACAATAATAGAAGTGGGCATATCTTACATTTTGCTATGTTTAGTTAATTACTTTGGAAACTTTGATACCACGTGTTGTTTTAATGTTAGTTACTACGAATTTTAAGAATTAAAACACAAAAAGAATCATCATGTACGAACTCTTCTACTATGTTCAGACATGCATTCTGAAATGAGACAATTTATTTTCAATTGAGAAATTAAATTTAGTGTATTGAGATGTATGATTCAGTTCAGATTACTAAATTAGCATTTTGACAGGTACTAGCTGTTCTACAACAATACAAAATTTGTTATAGAAAATAACTTATTAGCTGCCAAAACAAATTAAAACCCCCGGTGGCACCATCAGCACAGATGAATCTTCAAGAACACCATAAAACACGGAACACATAAAAACAAAAAAAAATTTCACGCAATTGGCATGCACCCAGGGGAGCTGTTGTAGTGCTACTTACTACCTTCTTGATCTGCCTGGAATTGTACATAATTGTTTCTTCTCACTGAACATACTTCTAAGTAAATATACCTACTTCTGATAAGGGCTACATGTTGAATTTTATCCAATTACTGATACAATTAACTAATTGATCAAACTATTGATTGACTTATTGTGTGTTAAATTGAGCTCAATTAATTGTGTAAAATTCGCTAATTACGCAAAATTAAGGACACAGTATTAAACTAAATGTAACCAATTTGTCTATCTTAAAAATTTAATAAAATAAATTACGGTCCTGCTGTAATACAAAAATGGTTGCAATTAAAGAAATATGTATGTCTGGAAAAAATAAGAAAATTTTATGTTTACAGAACAAACTTAGTTTTTGCTACCTACTTTTCGTACCGTAGCTTCATGGAACTCTCAAGATTGGCGCTAGTATCCGGACCGTATGCCACATTATTTCTAGATTTATATATACGTTCAATTTAATTTCTTAGAACTCCCCAGGGGAGTTCTATGGGATTCAAATCTTGTAATTGCCATGGCCATTGCATAACGGTTACTTGATTTTGCTCCAACCACAATATTCCGCTTCGGGCGGACTGCTTGGTATCAATATGATATATAAATCCCCACCTTACCGGTCTCTTTTTCTTCAACAAATTGAAGCATTTTGTTTAGCAGTATATCCAAATAATCTACAGCGGTAATATTTCATTGTATCCAGAAAATTAAAACAACCCCATACGCAAGAGGAACACCCGCCACCGTGATTGACGGTATTTGTTGTGTACTTTGGGTTAAATTCGCTGTTGTCTGAGGTTATTCTCGCATTCAAACAACGTTTTTAGCCTCAAACTATATAGTTACATTGGAAGATAGTTGCTTCTAACCAGGTCCGGATATACATATTTTTTATTGTTAATTATTTATAAACTATTACACATTGATAAATAAGAATATTAACGTTTTATAAACGGAAAATTTAAATATTGGTCGCGTTCATAAAATCTGCACCACAAATTTAATATTCACAACATACAAATATACAGCAAAATACTCCAATAAAATTATAAACCTGCGCCGATAGTGTTTATATATGAACGCTAAGCCGGCACTGTGTTCAAAAAATCTTTAAACCTTATATTGAACTAATTTGGTAATTAATATAAATAGACACCATAATAAACAATGAATGATGAAATTAGTATTTTCATTTTATTTCTTTATTTTCGTTACTTTATCGCATTTGTAATGCAAAATTTAAGAGATTAATTTGTAGTCGCCACCGAACAAAACGGCATTGCATTATAATATAAAAGCGCAAAACTCTCTTGATCAGCTGTGGAGTTAAACACATGTGGACTAAATGTAGCGAAAAAAATATGATGGAAAAAATGGCAGCAAATACTCAACTGTTGTGTGGAGCGGAACTACTCAAATCTGCGTTTCTAAGACAAACACTCAACAGTTGCGCAACAGTTACGTCTTATGAACGCGACCATTGTTAGAGCTAGCTGCCTTCACTCAAGTATTAGGTGCGTTCACTTACTTTACTAGTAAAAGTTAGCAATGAGAGACTAACAAGAAATTTTCCAAAATTACTCTCAAAAATGTGAAAAAGTAAATAAACACTTTACTAGCTAAAATTTGCAAGTTAAAGTAATGTTGTAATGTATAGGTATATATGAGTACTGAATAACTACCCCTATATTTTTAAACAAATTATACATGCATACATATATGTATATTATTATAAAAATAATGTGATTATGGTCATTTATATTCAGCATTGTCGTGATTGGCGTTTTTCGAGTACGGCTTGTAATAGAATAATAAAGAGTTTTGCAATTTTATTTAATCAAGTAGTAGGCGTAGTCGAAATACGCTAAACACGATAAGGGTGATTAGCTATTTTTGAATAAAATTAATGAATAAAATATCTATTTTGAATTAGTTTATACGTTATAAAAGCCTGCCTACATATAGCATTTTTATTTCAAACAAAAACGGAAATAACGACGGAATGAGGTCGCAGAAATGTTTATTTCCAACTTTGTGTTTTATTTTCCAAACGATTTTCATAAAAGGTTGTTTTAATGCGTGTTTTATTTATAGCAATCTGCTCCTTAAGTATTTAAAGCGAATATTCAATAAGTATAAGCCTCCTGTTAATTGATTTAATAAATAAAATAATAAAGAGATTACCGAGTAGCGAGGTACTCATAATATTTACAACACTAAAGATAACAGCTGGTCTCTCTGTTTGCCGGAACATCCTTTGCCACTGATGTACCAGATACTGTGTTGCTTAATTCACTTCCATTAGACATCTTATTTTGCTTCTGTTCCGCCTAAGTTACACAAAAATAAATTTGTTATCTTTTTAATACTTTTTATCGTTTTAAAAATTTACAATTTCTTAAATTTTCCAAAATATTTTTATTTTAAACTTAATTTAGAAATATTGTTTTGTAAACACAAACAAAAAACAGCTGTTTGAATAATTATTACAAGTAACAATTTTACTTGTTAAAAATTGCAAGAATTTTCCTGTCTCAATTTTTTACGCTCTTTCGACGCTCTCTCGTTGCAAATTTTTTGGGTTAATGAATGCTTACTAGTAACAATCGTTACAAATTTGTAAGAATTTTTAGTAAATGAACACAACTATTATTAAGTTGTATTGTATTGTAATACGTATTAATTGTTCTAAATGACTTTTAGTGTTGCCATATGGAATAAATAAAAACAAAAAAATTAATTTTCGTTTCATCAGACCACAGAACATTGTTCCAACTTTGACGGCCAAGGTGCTGTCTGGAAAATTCAACACTTTTTTTTGTATATTCTGTATACTCAGCAGAGTTACTTTTCTTGAACTCTGACTAATAAGTCCAGCATCTCTAAAGTTTGCCGAAACGTTTCGACGTTTTACGCTTTCTGTCTGGTTTAGATGGTTTTGTTGAGCGAATCGCATAAAATACTTTAAATCTGCATCAATCACATTTTTTGGACGACTTGTCTAATTGAGAGCCCTTCGGATTTTAATTTTTATATCACATTTTTTTCAGAGCTTTAATGTGAACTCCACGGCCAATTTTTTCATTAACATTTGCCACTTTTTTTGTATTGTTTTTTATAACAATTTTAATGTTTTTTCATATAAATTTTCTTTTTTCCTCTTTTTTTGTAGAAAACAATTTAATAAATAAGAGTTCAACACAAGGCGAATTCATAACAGGTGGACTTGATAGCACAGCTGATAACTTTTTTAAAGTTTTATTCAAGGCGAACTATCAAAATTCATGTATTTCTTTTGTTTGCATTCAAGTTGAATATTTACAAAAAATAAAAATTTTATTGTGAAAACAAAGAAAAATTAAACGAATATTTAAATAAAAAGATAAAGTGATTAAAACATATAAAACTAAATTCATATCACTGCAGTAGCAGCTGCAGTAGATGAACCAAATTCTGAAGAAGCAACGTGCTTTGGCCAGTGTAGTGATAAGATTTATTAACAATAGGTTTCAATCACATGATATTTCTTAAATTAAATTACAGCGCAAATTAAAGCTAATTTCAGCATCCACAGCACAGGCCATCAAAGCATTAACACACTGTTCCTGAGTGAAATTTCAGTGTGTACAGGCGTACTTTACAGGTGGTCTTTAATGAAATTGTAATGTATACTTACATCTGTGGAAATTTTTTGGGTTGGTGGTGAGGCAATCACCGATTGACAACGACGTTGAACGGCATTACGAATGGGAAGAGCAAAAAATTGATCAGCGGATCTTTAAAACATTTCCACACAACAGATTTTTTCAACAAAATAATATTTGTGAAATATTTCAAGGGATTTAAAAAACAACCCCTAAGAAATAAAACTTGTTGAAATAATAATTTTCAATATTTATTTTTCGCCTCAGTAAAATATTTTTGACAACGTACTTTGATTTTACACAAACAAAATGCTTGTAATTGTTGTAGTGTTTTAATTGTTGTAATATTAAGTTCCTTCGTGCAACACAAATAACTTGATGGCATGCATGGTGAAATAAACTGGTGGCATTACTACGACATATGATCATTTTTTGCTCTAGCATTGTTTTTCCAATCTTATACCAGTTTTGTTTATATTAGAGATGGGCACCACTCACGTGATTAGCGTGAGTCACCGTAATTAATTTATTGTTTCAATTACGTGAGCGTGCATGAACGCGAGTACGAAGTAATTGACCGTGCATAAGTAGATTTTTGACGTGATTGATTCGTGATTTTTTTTTGCTATATTGTTATTTTTTCGTATACTTTTTTAATTATTATTCTACGTAATTACTTAAATTGTTTTGAGTTTATGTTGAAAGGAATTGCTTTGCTCAAGTTCAAATCTTTACTCATTTCTTTATTAATTTTAGAAATTTTTTTTGATAAACTAAATTTGTTTTTATTATTATATTGCTATTCATCAGATTAGCAGAATGGATCAGTGATAATATTAATATTTTTTTAATTATTAAAATTTTTTTTCGTGATTATTTCGTGAGTGTGAGTTTTCGTGATTGTGCGTAACTTTTTTGTCTACTCACGCGAGCATGCATGAACGGGAGCCAAAAATAAAAGGACGTGCATGAGTAATATTTTTTATCGTGAGCGTGAATGAGAAATCACTCACGATCCCATCTCTAGTTTATATTTACAAAATATCCAAGCTTTTGTTTATTCAATTTGTGTTTATTTTTTTTATTAAAATTTTCAATAATTTCTTATAGGTAGTTATACATTTGTGTTTGTTTCGAGAGTGCCACTACCTTCTATATGGACCGCAATACTTTCAAAGTAATCCACACTTCCTTGTTTTGCTCCTTTGTTTAATGGTTTCTGTTAAATTATTTTATTTAATTTTTGTTTACAATAATTTTTGATAAAGGGTTAGACTTTACACAAACAAAAATTCCTTTTTTTGTAGATTAAATAAAATTGCAAAACTTTTCATTATTCTATCAATCAAAATCAATCAATCAATATCTACATATACATACATGTATAATTTGTCCAGAAAATATAGGGGTAGTTATTGAGTACTCATATATACCTATACATTACAACACTACTTTAACTTGCAAATTTTAGCTAGTAAAGTGTTCATTTACTTTTTCACGTTTTTGAGAGTAATTTTGGAAAATTTGCTGTTACTCTCTCGTTGCTAATTTTTAGTAGTAAAGTAAATGAACACACCTATAATGTTGTGAATTGAATAATTGTAATTCTAAAGAAAATCAAAAATATTTAAATATTGCAAATTTCTTTATTTTTTATTTTTAGGAGCTTCTGGGATTTTCTATTAAAACACATAAAAAAAGACACAGACACACAGAAGCAAAGGATATAAAAACGCAATTGAAATTTAATTTTCAAGGAAATTAAAACGAAGCAAAAATAAATTTACACAATATTGAAACGTGTCCAAAATGGCCACATCTCCCACGCCATCATTAGACTCCATACGTGGTACAAATTCTATTGAATCCTATATTGAACATAATGGTTATCTGTCCGATTCACCACTCACATTAAGCGGTTCCTCACCACCTGTCAGTGACTCAGCTATTTGTGATGACTTTACAAATGTCGTAGGACAAACAGTTGGACAACTTTCAATATCAGAGTCAGTATCTTCGTCAGCATCGAGTTCATCATCAGCCTCGTCCACTTCTTCATCGAGTAGTGGCTTAAGCGGTTGTGGCAGTACATCTAGCAACGCCTCAAGTACAGCATCCAATACGGGTGGAGGAGGAGGTGGCGGTGGTGGAGGAGGAGTTGGTGTTGCTGGTCCCGGTGTCATTGGCAGCGGTAAGGGTAGTCCCTGCAATACTCTGTTGGGCAATACAGCAAACAGCAATGTTATAAACGTCACTACGGCCAATGGTACAAGTGCTGCACCACGATGCACCGCCTGCAAGAGCAAACAATCCGATGCAGTGGCCAAATGCTTTAATTGCGTAAGTTTTTTGTGCGGCAATTGTTGTACAGCTCATGAATTTATGCATTGCTTCAATGGACACAATGTTTGTTTGATTAAGGGTTTCGAAAGTGGCACCACAACACACCCCAGCAGCAACTCACAATTGAGCAGTAGCAATCCAATGGATTTCAAATTTTCCAGTTCTTTAACCATGATGCTGCAACAGCAGCAGCAGCAACATCAACAACAACAACAACAACAGCAGCAGCAGCATCACCAACAACAGCAACAGCAGCAGCAGCAACAGTCACAACAACAGCAACAATTGCAAAAGGCACCGACACAACAGCCATTATCACAACTATCCAAGATAGTATTGAGCTCAGCAGCCGCAGCAGCTGCTGCGGCAGCAGCTGCTACTTCATTTAACAATGATTTGAATCCCAACGATTCCCCGCTTATGGGACAAGAAGATATATTTGCAAGTATGCTACCAACAAGCATGCGTTCCTCTCAACAATTGCTGCCAATTGCAATGGCCCAACCACAAATACCACCACAACAACCCCTGTTTTGTCAGCGTCACAAGAACGAAATTTTAAAATTCAGCTGCCGCACCTGTTGCACTTTGGTATGCAAAGAATGTGTGATTTCGGAACATTCATCTGGTTTACATGAAGTCGAACATGTTCAAGAAAACGGCCTAGGATCCATAAACAATCTTGCCGGCCAATCTACTCCCGAGACAGTATTGCAAACGGTTTTAACCGATTTACGTGGCAAAGTAGGAGATGTAGCTTCTATGGTAGGCAGCCAACAAGCAGCTGGAGACAATCAGATACTTAATGGCTCTAAAATTAAAATGCAGTATCAAAAAGCCCACAATGAGGTCAATGAAACCTATCAATTCTTCTGTTCGATGCTGGATGAGAGAAAGCAAGAGCTCCTCAAAGAATTAGAAAGTTTATATAATGCCAAGATGAACACACACTCGGCCTGGATTCAACGGTCGAAAGAATTGATTGACAAAACTCTACAGAGTTGTGATGCTATAGAAAGATCGCCGAAGGCGCACACCATCACTGAGGTATTAATGTTGCGTAAAACATTAGAATTGCAACTGCAGGCAGCTATGCAAGAGCTACAAATGCCCTTTGAATTGGAATTCATGTCAAATTATCAATCGATACAAGCCGGAGTACGCAATACGTTTGGCTACATCAGGGCCTCAGCCGGTGACATGGTTCCGCAACAAGTCAAACAACCACCTATTGCAAGGCCCTCACAGTCCACATCGTCGTCATCCTCACATGGAGGGGGTTCCTCAAACAGCAGTGTTACCGGTGGTTCCCATTTACCCGGAGGTTTAGGCTTATCCGCCAATCTACTGGAATCTTCTTATTCAAACAGCTTATTGGGCAATAGATCTAATGTTTTACAAGCCAACCACAATGGTGGGGCCACCTTTGAGGACTTGATGGCCAAACGTTTTAATGCGGCCAATTCCAACAACAACACACCCTTCGTGGGAGTTTCGGTTACAAATCCATATGAAAAATGGAGTAACGGTGGCAGTGACAATTTGTTTTCTACTGCCCAAGATCCTTTCTCAACCAATCAACTGTTAGCAAATGGTTTGACTGCCAGCTCCAATTGTACGACAGTAGCTACGACCAATGTAGGCTTGGCCGCCTCTGCTTTGGCTACACTCAATATGACAAACGGCAGTGGTTGCTCAAGCTCTGATTCCATTATGGACTTGACTTCCAAATTGCTCTCTGCCACTATATATCCACCTAAATCACAGATAAAGAGACAAAAAATGATCTATCATTGCAAATTTGGAGAATTTGGCGTCATGGAAGGTCAATTCACCGAACCCAGTGGTGTAGCTGTCAATGCTCAGAACGATATAATTGTGGCGGATACCAATAATCATCGCATACAGATCTTTGACAAGGAGGGAAGATTCAAATTTCAATTCGGTGAGTGCGGCAAAAGAGACTCGCAACTCTTGTATCCAAACCGTGTGGCAGTAGTGCGCAACTCGGGTGACATAATTGTCACCGAACGCTCGCCCACACACCAAATACAGATCTACAATCAGTACGGACAATTCGTGCGTAAATTTGGCGCAAATATTTTACAACATCCTCGAGGTGTCACCGTCGACAATAAGGGTCGCATTATTGTGGTTGAGTGCAAAGTTATGCGTGTCATTATCTTCGATCAGAATGGCAATGTTTTGCACAAATTCGGCTGTTCCAAGCATCTCGAATTTCCCAATGGTGTTGTGGTGAATGATAAACAAGAGATTTTCATCAGTGACAATCGCGCCCACTGCGTCAAAGTGTTCAACTACGAGGGCCAATATCTCAGACAAATTGGCGGCGAAGGAGTCACCAACTACCCCATTGGCGTAGGCATCAATACAAATGGTGAAATCCTTATTGCTGACAATCATAACAATTTCAATTTGACCATATTCACCCAAGACGGTCAACTGGTATCGGCTTTGGAATCTAAAGTCAAACATGCTCAATGCTTCGATGTGGCTTTAATGGATGACGGCAGTGTTGTGTTGGCCAGCAAAGACTATCGTCTCTACATTTATCGTTATGTGCAAGTACCACCAATTGGTTTGTAAACATGATTTGATTTTTTATTAATTTTTATTTTTATAGAAACATATAAATTATTTAACAACGTACACTTCTTATTAGTTTTTGTTTTTGTAAGTTATAAAAGATGCATTTTTATTATTACATACTATTAGTTTTTGATAATGTTATTTATTATTATTATTATTATTTAATTTTTTTAATTTTAAAACAAAATCATAATATTAAAAAATTATGTTAATGAAGATTTCTAAAACAGGAACTCAATTAAGATTTTCATAGATACTTGTGAAAATTCTTAAAAAAACGACTGAGCTTTGTTAAATTTTTTATATAAAACAATTTTTTTTCTTAAAGAAGAGAAAACATTTAGAAAATAAAGCTCTTTTTAAGCTGAACTTTTAGAAGAGCTCTTTAATGCTAAAAAGAATGCTCTTTACTCTCTGTATAATTAGTGTTTTAAGGCGATATCTCTCTCCCACTTTAGTTGTTTGTTAATTTTCATAAAAATAATCAACAAATTGAATGAAAAATTTTTGTAATTTTTCTTTCTTTTAAAAAAAGTAATGATGAATTTGAAATCTCTGTTTTTTATTTAAATATTTTTATTATAAGGAAATTAAAAAAAAGTAATTTTGTTGAGCTCAGTTTTTTTTGTTATAAAATTTTAAGCTTTTCTAAACTCCTGAAACCCATTCTGCTCCTTTATTGAAAACAGTTGCACTTTATTTACCCAAGCTCTCTCTCTCTCTACAAATTTCTCCATTGTGTCTCATTTTCTTGTTTTTATTGTTGAGGGTTTTTCCTTTTTTAATAAATTGTTTTTTATTTTTTACTTTTATTATTTTTTTATAATAATTTTAAGCATAATTTCTTTTTTATATAGTTTTAATTTAAAAATTTGTGTATGTAATGTTTTCTAATTTAATAATATTTTTTATTTTATTTTTTTTTTATTTTATTTTATTTAAAATTATTATTTATTTTGCAATTTTGTTTTTTGTATTTTTTCTATATTTTGTATTTTCTGTTTGTTACACTTCTTTGGCTGTTTTAATGTTTATTTCTTAAATGATTATAAATAATTTGTTTGCTTATGATGAGAAGAAAAATTAAAATTTTTTTATATACTCGCTTAAATGATTTTATTTTCTCAGGAAAATGAAAGCATTTAGAAAACTATTTTTCATTTATAATTTTTCTTCTTTATTTTTTGCCTGTTTTTATATATTTTTTGTACTTGGTATTAAATATTATTTATTTCTTTGAATTTTTTATAACAAGAATCTTAATGAATTTGTATAATTTTTATAAGGTTTTTATACTTATTTTTTAGTTTTTGTAGTTTATATGTTTGTGTTTTATGTTAATTAAATTTTTAAATATGTGAACTGAACAATTTTTGTGCGAAGCGAAATAATATAATGATTTTGTTATTTTTTATTATTAAATGCAAAAAAAATATCTAAATAAAACTGTTGATTTTTCTTAAACAAACTTTTTTTAATTAACAAGAAAATTATGGAAAAAAAATCGTAAAAACATAAAAATAATTTCCTTCTTAAACAAAGCAAATCTTTTGTTTCAAAAGATGTTTAGTATATTCTCTACTCCTGTTTGGCAATCAGTTTATAAGACTAAGACAAAAAAAAAACAAAAACAAAAAACAATTAACAATAAATTGTTTTGTAATTTATTTTTTTACTCCTGAAAAAATAAAAAAGTAAGAAATTAACAAAACAAAAAAACGTTACAAAAAATTAAAAAAAGAAGAAAGAACTTTTCCATGAATTTACTATTAAAGCATTTGTTTCTTTTTAAAATAATTACATTTAAAACAAAATAAAAAATACAACATTTTTTAATTGTTAATTAGTGAGTTACTCAATTGAAAAAGCATTCAACAAAAATTTTAATAAAACAAAAAAATACAAAATTTTTTGTTTTAATTTATTTTTTTTAAATATACAATTCAATATTAGCTTTTAATATACATATATTTGCTTAAAATATTTATATAAATAAGTGTTTTCACAAATTAAAACAAACTACAAAAGTATACCCCTATTTTTTACTTTTTTTGTTTTTTGTATTAAAATATTAAATATAATTTTAGTAGTATTATAACAAATGAAAACAAAAGAACAAACAACTAAGAAATTAAAAACAATTTTATGATTGTGTTTTAATTTTCCCAAAAAAAAGAACTAAACAAATAAAGACGATAAGAAATTGAGTATAAAAACTGGCAACTAACTTTAAGTTAGAACTTTCTGTATATGAGATTTTACAAATCTTTACCGCATTAATTCGATTTAAATATTAAAAAGTGAATTCCATAAACTGTTTTTTTTTTCATTCCATAGCTAAAATTTTAAAACATGTTGAAAACACACACAAATATATATACATACTTTTTGCAATGCTACTTATTCAAATTTCATATATTATTTCGAACAATATTTATTAATCATTCCAGCAAGATCTCAATATAAAAAAAATCATGATATTCAGTCACAAACATTTTTTAATGAACTATTCTAACCAGCAGCATTCATTGTTGTTTGCAAACCCCTAAAAAATTGCATTGAAAACTTACAATTATAAAATTTTTCAAACAACATAAAATCATTAAGAAACATTTATGGGTGCATAGTTTCTGTATTCCCCAACATACTAATCGTTTATTAGAGTTGTTATAGAAATCAGTTAAAACAAGCGGAAAATACCGAAACAGCATAATAGTCCTAGTTCAAATGTTTCGAACATTAACTTTTAATAAGATTTATTAAAAGAGTGATAAAACAGAAAACTTGAAAATTTAACAAAATTACAAAACTACATTTTAAATAAGAAATTTTTAATTTATAACCAAATTTTCAAAAATATAAAATTAATTAAAAAAAATTAAATTCCAACTCTGAATTTTTTCGATATTTTGTTTATTAAGAAGTATTAAAAAATAAAATAAAATATGGAGCTTGACTTGCACATTCTAACTATTAAAATGTTTAATAAGATTCCAAGTTTTCAAAGAATAAAAAAATGCATTTGCCATTTCAATAAAAAATTTTATGAGTTTTCTAAAATTTCCACTACAGTAATTAAATCAGTTTGAAATATAAGAATAAATATAAAATTAAAAAAGTAATGAGTTAGTTGTTCGGCTATTTTTTAATTTTAACAAAAAGTATGTAAGTAAGATGATTTCGAAAATAAACAACCAAATAAAAGCTATGAATTGAAATATCGAAGTTTTCGAATATTGAATTTTTAAATGTCTTGTTAAATAAACACAAGTTATAAAAGTAAAAACAAACAAACAAACAAACAATCGATAATAATATTCGGAGAAACAACTGAGAATGCGGGACTCGTCATCAAAACTGAAACCCTGTGCATGATTAAAATGTGAATATGCAGAAAAAGTTATCTTTTCAGTTAAATAAATTTTCTTAAGGATTTTTTTTTGACTTGGAAGTATTCAAATATCAATGTAGAAATTCTGTTAAATTTTTTTTGAAAAGTGTTTCTATTTTAATTCATTATGCAAAATTAAAAACCAAGAGCAAACAAAACACCATGAATTTATTGTCAATCTCATAAAATTTTTAAATTTCGAATCGTCTTTATTATTAACAATATTTCTTCCTTTCCAATATTTTAAGACAATGTTTGTTTTTCTTGTTTTAAACAGTTATTACTACTTATATCTCGTATATACAATATTTTTATATTTAGCTAAAAATAAAAACAACAACAACAAAACCAACAACTAGGGAATAGTTTTAAACTAAAACATTTTATTATTTCAATTTTTTTTTATTAAATAATAAGGCAATTATTTTTTAAACTAAACTAAATTAAATTCTTTTCTCACAAAATGTATTTGTAGTTGAAATATTTTTTGTATTATTTTTATTTTTTTGTTTTGTTCGTAATTCAAAACAAAAAGGGAATTCACACTGCTACTTATTTATATATTTTGTATTTATCTCGTATTTTGTTAAACTGAATTTAAAACAAAAAAGTATGATCCTTTTTAAGAAGTAAAAAAAATTAATTGTTTTCTATTGCTTGTATTTTGTTTTTTGTATTAAGTTTATTTTATTATTTTTTAAATCAATGTTATTATAGTTTGTAATTATGTTTGATTTTTCTTAAAAAAAGAGCATGGCTGGTTTTTCTATATAAATTTTTTTTAATTAATGTGTTTGTTAAACTTGCCATTTAAAGAAAAAGAAATACAAATTAAAGTTTACAAGAAAAATTAAAGAAAAAGAAAATTGTAGAAGTTTGTTTTTTGTTTGTTTTATTTTAATAAAAATTCTTTTTTACAAGTAAAAACATTTGATTGGAAATTTTAATATACAACTCGTTTGTAGATGTTTGAATTTGAGTTTTTTTTTTGCAAAGCTGGTAGAGAATTAATTTTATACTTATACTTAATGCCTGGACGAAACTTGAATAGAAGCGGACCTAATTTTCGAAACTAACCGTAGGGACTTAATTGTTTTTCAAAACTAGTTTCTTTTAATACGATGGTTATGTTCAAAATTGATAGATAGCCAGTTTATTTTTAAAAAAATATCTGAAATCATTTTGTAACAGTATTCGGAAAATCATATTTTAATTTTTACAAAGAATACTTATGTGTATATTCCTTTAAACATAGATATGTGGTGTATTATGTATGTACCATAATCCTTGTGACAGCATAGATTCCAATACAGATTGGTTTGACAGCATTTTATCAACAAAACTGGCTGATTACTTTCATAAAATCTGTAAAGGAAATTAAGAGTATCGCCCTTGTACTGCCGCTTGTACGATTTTTAAAAAGCTTAATTTATTTCTACATTTTAAAAAGTGATCTTTGAAAAATAAAAATTAAATTTTTTACGGTGCAAAACATAAACTAAACAATAAATTTTGAAAGTTTTTAAAAATCTTTGAAAAAAGATATCGAGGCAATCTCGATTAATAATTTTAATAATTACATAAACAATAAAGTTAAAATAAATGCCAAAGTCGCTCCGCTCCGGCTTAGCATAATTGATTTAACGCTTGGAAGCATATGGGACACCGATATCATAAAAATGTAATAAGTGATTTCTTTCAAATTGAAGAAATTGTTGAGTAATTTCAAACACCAGCCGATTATTTATAATCAGAACTTTACTTTTCTTTAATCAAATGAGCAACTCAGTTTAAATTTCGGTAATTTAGAAAATTTTTTTATTGTATTTTTTCAAAAGTGATTGTGATACATTTTTCGATGTTTCAAAACTTTTTGTAATAGATTTTGATACTTATTCTGATTTTAGAATTTTTTAATTATTTCAAGTGCTCTTGAAGTAACTAAAGTGCGAAAATATCACTTTTCTTGCACATAATGAATGACACATTTTTCCACGCACATAAACTGTTTGATAATACTACTAAATTTAATTAAAAATAAATGAAAACGTTTCTGATTATTGAGTCTTGTTTGATATTATGAAAGCATCTCGTTTATTCATAAAAAACCTTTCCCCCGTATTGTGAATGGCGTTTTTGTGTTGAAAAATGGTATTATTTTTATTGGCGTTTTTTGCCAAAAAAAAACCTCTGTCTTTCTATTCCAATATGGAGGAATATCTTCAGTTTTTCTAAAAGTTTCCTGATGAGCTGGAATAGCAACAGTGAAATGCGCATAGAAACAAGCTGATATTTTGAATAACAAACAATTCTTTGATGAATAAGTCAAATGTTAGTTTAGGAAAAAAGGATGTTACAAATTAAAAATAATTAAAAGAAAACGTTAAATTCAATTTGTGCATAATTTTATTGTAATTCATGTTCAGTTTAATATGGATAAGAATTGAACTTCAGTTGCGTTGTCAACCGTTAGCTGAAAATGTGTGGTTAGCAAAAAGCTCCAAATAGCAACTGAAATTGGTAACTTTCAGTTGCCATCCGTAATATTGTTTTTAGCAACTGGCAGCCCTCGACTGAGTTTGACATCCTCAAAAGAGCACTAAGCTTGCACTTTGAAGACGTCAAACTTCTTGTTATTGTGAATGCATCCACGATTTCTACTCACATTGTAAATGTTATATCAACTGCAACTGTCCGAACATGGCCGTATGAAAGGGAATTCAGAAAATCATAATTTCTGCCTTTAGCAAATAGAATATTTTCTTCTCCTCTCAGTGTTGTCTCATATCATAAGCAAGATATGTACATACATACATATGTATGTATCACTTAAGAATACCTGATCTTGATCATAAGATTTTATATTTTGCAAGATTTTTTTTTCTAAAAAAATACCAAAAAAAAGAACATGGATATTTTAGAGTTTTTTAAGGTTTTGCAAGAAAAGATTTTATCAGAAATTAAAAAAAAGTTGCAGCAATGTCAGCAATTTCTTAAAATACAACTTTGTTGAATTTCGAACGAAAATAAATAAATACGTTTAGAAAGAAGCATATTCGTTAAGTCGACATGAACCCATTTTAAATAGAAAAATATAAACTATAAACAAAACAAGCACTCGCAGTGTCCGACCGAGGTAACTTTTTAGCCCGATGCTGATGTTCGGCTACACATTTCTGCAACTACGGCAACATTTCGTTTAATGTTGCATGCAATACTCTGCAGACATGTCGCACAAATTTTTCTCAATTGTAAATTTTATCAATTAAATAATTTTACTAAAACTGTACAACAGCTCTTCTATTTATATTCCCACTGTAAACATTTACTGAGACAGTCCTCTCAATCATGGCTGCCAGACTTGGCGTTTAAACGATTTTTTTCTTTGAAAGTTACGATTTTAGGGACTTATTTTTCTATAACACAACTCAAAGTGAGTACCCCGATATTTATTGAACATCTAGCACGGAGTATTGACGCAAATACTGATGGATCTCACATAATATTTTGAAATCTGGAAAATGGATCGCGATCCAAATATCACAATATATACATATGTACACACATATTGTACGTGTAGCAGTTTCCTACCGAAATCACTCTATTTCGGAATTGTTAATATTCGTCCGCAGTTAAACATACAAATGTATGTGTATGTCTTACATAGTTGTGTTTTAAACAATAGCACTGGGTAGACCAGAGATGAAACTTTGAGGTTATGTTTTGGCACAAATCAGATTTTCTCCCCTCTACTTTTGCTAAAAAGAGATAGCAATATAATGTAGGAATAAGGGAAAATAAATAAAACAAAATTAAAGCATTTTTCAAGTAAGAAATGATGTTACAAGTCATGGAATTTACTTCTTCTATAGATCATGAAATAATTATTTTATTTCATTTTTAATGTTATATTACCATTAGCATTTTTATTGCTTAAATTAATATATTTCTACAACTTTTTTTTATTGAGCCAGAAATTAATAAGAATACAAAACCACAACAAAACAGGAAAAATTCTTTGTTTACTACTTTCTGTCTGATAGAGTCAGCAAAACAACAACAATATCATGCCGTTTCGTGTCACCTCTTGTCTTCTTTGTGACAATAGCAAGATAAGGAATAAACTATTCTAGCTGCCAAATTAGCATATTAAAATTTCCTGAATTCCGAAATGCGTGGCACATGAAGAGTTCTCAAAGACTGATAATTTCATGATTCTCCGTGAGAATTTTACACGACAATATGAATTGCCGTAAAAGATTTCAGAAATTTATAATTTTATACCAGACTTTTTCCAGCATTATTACGAAAGGTAGTAGAAAGTGCCAGAGAAATTTTCAGATATGTCGTAAATTCCCTCAGAACTTTCTCGTGAAATTTCTTCAGAAATCTTTCGGACATATTGTAAAAAAATGATTTGTTTTCTGCTCAACCAGTCATATAATTTAAGTTACATACATATGTACGTAAATATGACATACTTCGGAAATGAACTCGGCAAAAAATGTTCGTGAATGAATTATTAGCTGTAATTGAACTGAGTGGAATATGATATCTTGTACGGAAATACATCGATGCGTTGCATCCACGAATTTGAAAATATCATTTGACTTTCGCCAGCCTCGTAAGAAAACTTTACTTCTCTGATTTTATGATTTATTTAATTTTTTTTAAGAAGAAATGAATAAGGCATGTGTTTTTACTTGGTAGTATGCGATTATAAAAATACTTTCTAGTTAGAGAATTTTGCTCTTTGGTTCTTTAATTTTATTGTATATTTTAAAAATTTCGAAATTCGAAATTATTGTACACATTTTGTGATATAAAAACCAGCCATTCTTTAAATAACCAAACACCTTTTGTAAACTTTGGTTAAGATTTCAATCATATCTCATTCGATATAAGTTTATTTCTAAGTCATTGAATAAGGAAAGCATTATTTATTATTTTATACGCCAACGTGTTTTTTTATACAAAATACTATGATTTACATACATACAAACAAAATTTATGCTAAATAATCGGTTTTTTTTTCATAAAAAAATAAAGAAAATTAAGTTTCTTTATATTGCACATATTAAAACTGTTAGGCACAATTTAAATTAAGTATTAAAAATACTAGATTTACGTATAAATATATTTAAGTTTTTATTTAAAACAAAATAACTAGAGGTATTTTAAATTATTTTAAAATACACGTACTTACATATATTTTCTAATGCAAACGGGACACAAACGTATTGAACTCCATATTTTATTTCAACAATCTATAAAACTAAAATATGTATATATTTACATAAATATAAGTATGTACATATATGTTCATATCTACATACAGTGGTGGCCATCATGCAATTAAAATATTGTTATGTTACATACATATGTATGTATGTATATTCTCCTGTTAATTTTTTAAACTCTCTCTTGTAAGTCTTGCAAGCAGCGTGACCGTTGACAAAATTCGAAAAGTGACCCAAAAAGGGTATTTAAAAAATAAAAGTGGCACCAAAAAAGGAATTTTTATAAAACATGGGGCAACGATTTAAATGCAAAAAATGGCAAAAACACGACTTTAAGTTTATATTGTTCTTTTTGTTAAAGAATACTTTTATTTACTAATTAAAATAAATATGGAAAACATTCATCAAAAAATTAATTGTTGTGACATGTTCTATATTTATATATGAATTTGATCTAAATTGGGCTGATTCCGGTTTTTAATGCCGAACTTGGTTTGAAAAATGCTGAGTTTGATTTGTAAAATACGGAATTTGTTTTGGAAAATTCAAAACATCTTTTTTAATAACCTAAATTTGATTTGGAAATGGCCAAATTTGAAGTTGAAAGCCTACAATTAGAGTAATTTAAATTAAATTCACAAATGTTTTATGGTTACATTTAACATTTCTTTATTAAACTTGCTATTCATTTCTATGGTTTGTTCAAAATTTTTACAATTTTTCAAAAAGTTGTTTTTCCTTAAAATACCACACAATGGTTGGTAAAATTTTGTTTTTGTTTTAAATGTAGTTGTACGACAGAACGAATATGTGTGACATCCTGGGACTGGCAGTTAATCTTTTTGGCACCTCAAAAAACTTAAAAAATTTGATAAATCTTCACACATGGTAACACTGCAGTAGAGAAAAATTCCCACATTTTGCCAATACAGTTGGATCGTATCTGACAGATTTTTAATTTTTGCTAAAGTTTTTCTCAAATTGATTTATTTTTTAAATATTTTTAGAACTATGCTGTGACTGAAAAACGCGTAACAATAAAAAACCGACACTTCGTTAGGTTCGATCAATGTAGTATAGTGATGCATTGTTTGTTGTTGTTTCAAAGCATACTTTAGGGATCATCATCTCTTATTTCATTTGTTCGTTATCAGTGCTGTCAAAAAAAGAACTGGTAAAATTTATTTTGTCCCAACGAATTTAAATAGAGTTAAAAAAATAAAAAGCAGAAAATGGCCTAATAGTGGTGTAGTTACATATAACCACCACTGTATGTATATGAACATAAGTATATTCCACTAAACAGGAAAAAAACGATAAACATAACGATCAAATTAATAAATACAAAAAAAAACATATTTTTCTATTCAATAAAAAAAAGGTAAATGTAGTAGTTTTTTAAATGTTAATTAAATTAGTAATAAGCCAAAATAAATAAAATGCAATAACACGAAGTGAAAATAATAAATAGAGTTAAAAATATGTGTTTTTTGGAGAAAAAAAACAAAAAAATGATATCATTTTGCCTTCAAGACAAGAACAAAAGAAAGAACGTTAATGCCAAAAGTTGAGGCTTCGTTGAAAGTTGAAAGGAGTACATATTAAAATTTCTGCCAAGAAACATTTGTACTTAAAATGCTAAAAAAAATATTATTTATTGAAAAATGTCTATCCCTACTTGAAGAAAACTTGCCTGGTGTAAATACGATTTAAATATTTTGTCTATGGTATGTACCTTCAGAAAATTTTAAATTGAATTGATTTCTACGAAATCTATTGGTTTTCAATGCAGACTTAATAAGTTAGTTTAATTTATATTGTTAAATCAACGCAGTCTACCACGATGTCGAACGCTATCGTTCGCTGAAATTTAATAATAAAAGTTAAATAAACGCACTTAAGCCTGAATTAAAAAATTTCTTTGGTTTGAAAGTTTCATCATTTTATAAATTCATTTAAAGAAACATTAATCCAATTTCTTCAAAAATATGACTTCATTGAAATAAATAAATATAACTCTCAGTGACACAAAACGTTTCTTAAAAACAACTTTATAAATAAAATATATTTAATAATATTAAAAAATTAACATCCTCCGCATATCTTGTTAAAAAAAAATTTATATATATATATATACATACTTATATATAATAGATACATACAAATGTATATATTATATACATATTCAAAGAAAATAAACACCAATTTCTTTTTAAAATTTATTTCAATGTTAAAAAAGTTTTTTTTACCAATTTTTTAAAAGAAAACTTAAAAAAATATATATTAAATTATAAATTGAAACACTGAAAACTGAATAATAATTGAATTAGACTGTGCTCTATCTCATCTTTCATTATTGCTCTCTCACTCGCTCACTCTCTCTCTCTCTCTCTCTTTCTATCTCTTCAAATTTTGGATGTGCATACAACTTTTTTTAATCCAAATCGTTTCCATTCTGTCAAATAAAGTTGATGAAATATTGTAATTAAAAAATATTTGCAATGAACAAGTTTAAGAAAATATTGAAATCAGCCCCAAAAAAACACATAAATTTATTAACGAATTAAAAAAAGAAAACATAAATTTTTATACACATACATACATACATACAATAATAAATTATGGCTAAAATATACAAGACATATTGTGCTTTTTATGTGAATGTTAAATATTTTAAAGTTATAAACGGAAAAAAAGAAAAACTTAATAATAAAAAGAAACTATTGTAGCAATTAATTTATATTTTTATTAACAATAAATAATAAGAAATCGAATATTTAAATTGGAAACAAATTAGCTGTGTATAAATAACGTTTACAGCAAACACAAACAGATTTAATTCTTTATAAGAATTCTTTTTAATAGAAAAACAAACAATACATTTTACTCTGTCGCTCTGCTTCAGGGGATCCTTGAAAACTAAATGAAATGTTTCTACTGTTTTTTTTCACCTTATTATTAAAATTTGTTTTTGCCTTAATGCCAAGGACTCGGCAACCTACTCTACTCTGCACTCTTTTTCTGTTAGAACTTTGTTAGCTGTAGACAGCGAAACTTGTCTTCCAAATTTTGGGAGCGTTGAAACCAAGCCAAAAGTATACCAAGACTTGCCTTGGCAAATATCATTCTTGGATGTCAAAATAAACTCTTCACGGCGAATTTAAAACCAGAAAATGTACCAAAAGATACATTTTGGACAATGAAAAAATTATAAAAACCGACGAGCGGTCGAGTTCATCTGGTATGAATGAATTCGCCTTAGTCGAATAGATTCGGATGCATCAGTTAGAGCAGTGTCCATCAAACATTAGCTTTTACAGAAATTCGAAAACGATTTGACATATTTAGCACAGTAAAAAAAATGTGTTCGTTTTTTTGAGACTTAAGGTGATATAAAGTAAATCACCCCTATCGCGAATCTCTAGGGAATAATTTATTTATTCCCATGAACAATGAATTGGCATCTCCAATTGTTAGGGAAGAACATAAACATCTGTGGCAAGTCGAATTAAGTCTATTGTGAATTAATGTAATTTTATTTTTACGAGTATTTTTCAAATTTTCTAAATAAATTGTTATTATTCAGTAAAATGCATAGTATTTCGCTACGATTTATGTTATTAGAAGAAGAAAAAAAATTATTGGAGAAAATAAGAAGACGAAATTTGAGAGATGCATCAAATCCGCATTTCCACTCCTTGTAAAAATCAAATCAAACAATTAAAAACAACTATATATTTAACAATAATAACAAGAAAACTACTTACATTGTGCTTTCTTTTTTGTTACCAATCAAAATGTTTGTGAAAAAAGTCAAATATTTTTTTTAGAAAAAACTCACGGGAATAAAAATAGGCGATGCCATATTTTTTTCGAACATGCGAGTTTTTTGCACGTTGAAATAATTCACGATTGCAACTTTAAGGAAAAGGGAAATATATCGTGGGAAAAAATATTCGCGATAGGGGTGAATCGGCTGACCCTATGAAAAAGTCAAGTCATAAAAGCACCGAACTGGGAGCACAAGCAATACATATTGAATAATAAAAGCAGTGCAAATCGAGGAACATGTGTATTGCATTCCAAATCTTTGCTTACTTCTGAACTTCATTTCTTTTTAAGGCTTTAAACAACAAGATTAAAACCAATAATAATGAACTCCTAATACGATTTTCTATAAACTCAAAGCATAAAAAGAGTCAATTTAAAAATTTTTACAATATAAAGAAATCGAAATGAAATCTCGTGGCATCTCCAGCCAGAAAAATTGGTTTATGATTTGGTTTCTTTTCTGAAATTATTAACCAATTTAAAGATGATTTAAAATCGGTAATTGAATCTTATTATTTTTTTCAATAATCTTTTCGAAAAAAAATACTGTAGAGTTATTCCATACATTTTTAGCATTAAATAATATTGTTTAAAATTTCAAAAATAATATAAGCAGGCAGCAATAAGTTATTTTGTGGTACTTCAGTCTAAAATTTTTAACAATTTGTTTCCAATTTATTTTGTATATGTATAGACGAGTATAACAAAAAAATCAATAATTAAAAAATTTAATAAAAATACAATACACAACTCAATTTTATCTAATCCTTACCACCACATCATGTTTTCAAAATACAACTTTTTTAATTGTTAGGCTCTGAGAAATGTTATTGTAAAAACTATGCAAAACTCAAAGAAGAAGCGAAATAATTAAATATTTATAAAAAAATATTATATATAAAAATATCTACACTATTTTAAAATATTAAACAGAAAATTAAAACAAACAAACAAAAATATATATTTAAATTTTTAACTGTTCTCAAGTTTTTATTTTCAATATTTACTATACATGTTTCATAGAAGTGATCTGAAAAATTCAAAAAGAATAAAAAGTTATGACGGTTTAATGAAAATGTTTGTTGGAAAAAGAAAAAGTTTTTTAAAGCACTAAATAAAAGTTTAATTTGATAAAACGTGAATCAAGAGAAAACAGAAAAAAATAAAAAATAAAAAGTACACGTGGAATAATGTTACGAAAGAATGTAGTTTATATTTTTGATAAATGTTGTTAACGTGAAGAAAATCCCAAAACAGAAAAAAACATACAAAATTATACCATTTTCAACCATAATAAGGCGAAATAGAAAAAAAATCATAGATGGAACTTTATTAAAAAGATAAAAGCAAAAAACACATATTTAAATTAGAAAACTCGAACTGACGATGTTTGCATGTGAATGTTTGGAATGAAAGTTTTGTTAAAAGTAACTAAAATCATATTTTATTTTTCCTTAAAACTGCAGTACGGAAATTGTTAACAAAAAGCTTTTTAAGCACAATTATTGACTAAAAAAAAAGAATTTACGGAATGAGTGATTTATTATTATTTTTTTTTCTTAAAATTTGTTTAGTTTATAAATACATATTGAAACTCGGCAAAGAATTTTAGAGGCATTTTCTTAACGTATCCTATTTGTTTTCTTCGATTACTTTTAAAAAATTGACTTTTTAAAAAAGTATGGGTTTGAAAAAAACATTTCTAAAAATTAACTTTATAAATATTACTATTACATATTGAAGTTAATCACTTAAAAATCTATTCTCTAATGCGAATGCGATTCCAAAATTAGCCAACTTAGCGAGCAACAGACACATATCGTTAATATTTTTTGTTTCGAAATGTTTTCCCCTTTTCATCAATGTCAATCGTGAATAGATTCTCTGAAAAAAATCTATTATCGTGAATAACTTTTTTCACGTAATTTATAAATTCTCGCCTTGTTTTGTTCACCAGAAATGAGCTGATCTCCTCCTGTACCTGTGATTTTATCAATGTTTCTAAAAAATTTATGTTCAGTGCTGTTACTAAATGTATCAAGAAATAATAATTTTTTGCAATGCAGTTATTTTTTAAAATATGGTACATTTTCGAAATTTTAAGTAACAGTGAATAAATTGTACTTACAGAAATACATATTGCTATACACACATATGTTAATAACATACATATATGTAAATACATTGCTCTGTTACTCTTGAAACTGTTACAGTATTGTCAAGTGACTTCTAGCAGAAAAATTCAGCATCAAGGTGTTACTTTTACTGTAACAGCTTGATGCTTCAATATCAATAATTATATACATATTTATGATAATACCTAACAGTTGTTACTGCAATCAGCTATTTTATTTTCGAATAAATCACGTTCACTATTAACGACGTTCCTTTAAAATCATCTCGATTCCTTATACCTATTTCAATTGTGAATAATTTCCCTAAAAATGTTACGTCTATTGACTTCCACAACTCCTTTCTAGTAAATTCGATTTTCAGGAATTAGATTTTTTTAGTTTCCTCTTATGAAATGATTATTACAAATTTTAAAAAATTACTTCCTTAAAAAAAAGGTCGAAAAAAAATATATAAGAATAATTACTTCCTTATTTTTAAATAGTTTTGTTTGTTGAGGGTTTTAGCTAGTCCATAGGTCTATAGGTGTACATGTATGTACATGCATTTTGAAAAAAGATATCGAGACTTGTCTCGAATAATAAATAACTTATTTAATTTGGAATGAATTTCCGTCATCCCACGTCAAATTTGGTTGATAAACAGACCGGTTTCGGCTATGTGCCATCTTCAGTGTTCTCTCAGTAACTTAACTTATTTAATAATTTTTATTATTTTTTAAACTTAACAAATTTTTTGCCATTTTTACCTTCACTCAGCATTGATAGAAGGAAAGAAAAAAGATCAATCAAGTAGTTTTGCCTTCTTCCTTACATATATAAAATGCTCTCTTTCTCTCTCCCTCCGCGTTTTTCTTTTCTCTTCTAAAATATTCACCATAAAAATGACAAAAGACACCATTTTATAATTGCGACACCATTTGCATATTGATTGCATGAATGGGTGGCTTTAGCAACTAGAGGTGTTCGTTTGACTTGAATTTTAATGCACGCATGAAAAATATTTTCAACATATCCAAGCGTCGCTGAAAATACCTAAAGATGCATGCTAAAGCAGGGGTACGTACCGGCCTTGTAGATAATATTAAAAATCCTGTCTAAAATTTCATTTACACGCAGGAGATTTTTTATGTATTTAAATTAAACTAAACAAATTCGAATACTTCAAGTTCAGTTTATGAAGGGTATAATTTTCTAAGACGCAAGACCGGAATTTATAAAAAGAAAACAACAAATATCAAATCCTTAAAAACTTTCATTTTGTATTCCAAAAAAATTCAATAACTATGGTAAAAAGCTAAATTTTCGAATTTTTTTCGTTTTCATATAAACTCTGATGTTGTGCTGTGATTTGGAAAATGATGCCCTAAACAATATTAAAAAATTACAAACCAACCTTATTAAGCTTTTGAACTATTTTAAATAATGTTTATCGTTTTTTTTTTATTAGCAACCAACCGATTTAACTTATTACTAGGAATTTATAATTATAATTAAAAAGTATAAGTATTATTAGCTTAATATTTATAATATTAATATTTATAAATTAATTAAATATAATAATTACTTTTAAGAAACGTAGTAGTATGTTTTTTGTAGGTATTTTATGTATTTTACATGTTATGTACACAATCATATACTTAATGAATATATATTTATATACATACATAATTGTACTTATATATTATACACATACTTACATACTTACACCACACACCAATTTTTAAACAGAAACAAAATAATTAACTTAAAATGTTAATTTAAAATAAAAAAAGTCCGTCAATATATATTTGAATAAAATAAAAAATTAAATATAAAAACATATTTTAACAAAAAATATGTTGAGGAATTTTTAAACCATAAAAGTATTTAGTATAAAAAAATTAAAAAAAAGAAAACATTAAAAACAAAAAATAAATTTTTAAAAAACAAACGAATGCTTACGAAAAAACCAAACAATTTTATATATAGAGAAAAGTTTAAAAAATTTAAATTTTTAACTAAAATTAATAAGGAAAACTATAAAGAAACCCTGCAATAATTGTTGTTCCAGTAGTTTGAATTTTTTAACCTTGTGCAATTAATACCAACTGGAATTTCGCTAGATTTTCTAAAATAAATTCTTCTAATAAAATTTCTCAACTCATGTTCTTTCTCTTTTCTAACTTACCAAACTCATAACTCATCATTTATATGTATGTAATCAATATTTTCATACAAATGCATACCATATAAAAAATCAATCATACTTCATTCAAATGAAAAGTTGTAAAAAAACTTTTAAAATAATAATATACAAGAAATAAAAGAAAAGTTAAAAACCGTTGTTAAAATCCTTTTTAGTAAGTTGCGTAGTTTGAAACTATGGAAATCTTTATATATAAATGTGAATTATTATAAAAAAATAAGTATTGAAACTCATTTCACTTTTGTTTTCAAACTTATTATCCGACTTTACCATCACTGTAATTAATCATCTAACACCATTTATACATTTATAATATACATACATAGATACATACATATATACTTTAAAATATATAACATAATTCACTACTCTTGACTGATTTTTAATATTAAAATAAATATATATTTAATGATATATATAGATATAATTGAAAAAGCAACATGAAAGAAGAAACTTAATATTTTAATCGAAAAAAACAATTAAAAAAAAATATTGAAATATATATTTGTAAATTTTAATGTTACCTATATATTTGTATTTAAAAAAAAAAACAAAAATTAAAAAAAAATACTATTTTTATATTGCTGAATTTCTCCTGAACAAATTTTTATTACGAACTTTCAAAATTTCTTTTTAATAAAAAGCAATTTTTCGAACATTTGAGTAAAAGTTAAGCTGAACAAAGTCTAACTGCAAGGGGTTGATCTAAAAATATTCTCGTATTTGTCTTAGGAATCAAATTAGGTATACGAATAGTATATGCAATTTTTAACAAAAGAAATTATCTACATACATATGTCCTTCGTAATACAACATTTGTTTTAGCATTATTAGTTGTATTTCTAAATGTCTTCTTTTACTCTATTCTAATTAAAACTGAGGGCTTGTCTTCTATCAATATATAAAGTCAAACGTTGTAAATAGTCTGCTTTAACATTATAACATTAGATGTGTTTCAGAAGAGTCATTGGTGCTAACTTATTAATGTTAATCGCTTAACATTCATAAAATGATACATCTGTGGAAGAAATCCATACACTTGAATATCTTTAATTGATAAAAAAATAGATGAAAATATTTGCAAATAAGCTAAATAGATGTAAAAAGAAATGTTTAATATTAAACATTTCATTTTATTTGTTTAAACTATTTGCTGAATTTTAATTGTTGTTTTTGTGTGTTGGTTTTCAAACAACAAAATGGCAGAAGCAGTACACAGACTGCCATTGCTTCCTTCAACAATTGCCAAGCGAACAATACCAATTCGTATATAAAGTGGAATTCCTAAGTACACTCCTAGAGATATATATGGCCTCCACCAGAATTACCGTTGCTAGCGAACAGGCCTATTAAATCTTATTTGCTTTTTCATACATATTTTTAAAAACCTGTCTTTCGCTACAAAAACTCCAACCACAAAAGTTTTGTGGGCTCAAAGATTGTATTTGTTGATGTCTGAATTGAATTCTCGTGTCAATAGGAATCTTAAAGGCAACAAGCAATTTCACGTCAGTTAATCTTAAAAATATTTATTTTTTAATTGTCTGTCACACTCTTGGCTTGAGGCTTAACAATATTTATTTCAAGAAACATGAATTGTTAAATTAAAACAGCTTAATTTTGAGGAACAAATAAAATGGTTTGTAAAATTGCTTTTTGATTTTATTTAATGATATACATATGTATGTACATACTTACTTCTTGAAAACATTTCTATGTAACACATTTCATATAGAATATTCGGAAATAATATACATAAATTTGATAAGCAGTATTATAAATAAAGATTCATTTTGGCTGGATAAGCATCCTATATACATATGTACATATGTACATACATACATATTTAAATGCTTTTAGACACACTAGTCAATGTGTGTATGCACATATGTGTGTATATGTATGTACATGCATGTGTGTTTGACGATCGTAATGGATAATTTATATGAATCATATACATAAGTATTTTTAATACTGTTTGTTTTTCACTTGAAACTTTCATAAATACATACATATGTAATAATATTGATAGTATGTAATACAATGCACATACATAAATAAATATCAAACTGGAAAATAGCTTACTTAAGCACATCTAGCAAACAACTTCTTAAACAATACAATGTGTAGAACATACTTTCTTCTGATACATTATTTTCAGTGCTGTAATTTTACTTGATCTCTTGTTAAAATTCATTTTAGCGAAACATAAACAAATAACTACTTTAATACATATTTTAAATTAGAACTTTTTTAGTAAAATAACGTTTTTATTAAAACAAACGTAAACATCTAGACTGCTTAAATAAAAAACCAAACAAAACAAATTTTTTTACAAAATCAATCAATTATCAAAAAAAAAAAAAATTATATGTGAAAACTAAAATTTTTATTTAACCTATTATTTTAATTTGATTTTTTTTATTAATTAACCATAAAATCTTGTGAACATTGAGACTCGTTTAGGGAATTTTTCAAATCCGAAAAATTGAAAAATGAAGCAAAAAAAATTAAAAACAGAAAAACACAAAACTTTTATAAAACTTAAAAGCTTTTTTATACATACTTACATACATACATACATACGTATGCAAAGGCAAACAATTTTTTAACCGCTTAAAATAACCAAAGCAAACCGCACAACACGGTTAACAGTAAAAACAAAATGTCTTCTTTAATCTTTAATGGTATTGAGAATATCTTCTTTTTGGTAAAAAATAACGGATCAAATACAACAACTCTCTCTCACAAAATACAATGGCCTACATACACATTAACACATACATAACAACTGAGAAATTAAAGTGAGACTTAAAAATACATTATTTATGCTTAAATAAACAATTCTAAAAGTATTTAACAAAATTTCAAATCTTTCTTTATTTATTTAATATCTTTATTTGGTCAAGTATTATTTTTTTACGTTTTAATAACTAAAAACAAACAAAATATTTTTATATGTATGAAACTTGTAGTATTTAAAAAAAACAATATATGTACATATATACATATAAACTCAATAAAAAATTATACTAAATTACTGTTGTTGTTGGCTTTTATATATATTACAAAAATAAAGTAAAATTATAAAAAATCATACTTATTATAATTAATATACACTTTGCATTTGTATTTTTATTATTATTATTTTTTATTTATTTAGTAGTTGTAATTATATATTGAATATTTAATTTTAAGCATTAAATGTGTAAAACTGAACAAAACAAATATATGAAAATAATATTACAAACAAATCTAATAATTTTATATACATACTTACATACATATATGTAAATGTATACATATTTAAACTGATATGAAACTTAAATTTAATTAACAAACAAATGAACAACCGCCACCGCTTAGTAATTTTAATTTATTTTATATAAAACTTAAATATTTTTAAAAAATAATTAAAATTTACTTTGTCTACCCAGCAATGTAAATTGTATGTAAATAATCTCGTAAGTACATACTCGTACAAATATATTTTAATTAAACAAAAATATTTAAGTCTGCTATTGATACAAAAATGCAATAATGTAGGCATTTGGAGCAATTCAAATACTCCACGTATTCAATTCAATTCGTGTTTCAAACATAATTGTAATTTGTACTTAATAGGTGGTATTTTCCCTATTAAAATAAATAAAATAAATATACTTCATTTCCATTGCATTGTTAAAATTGAATTTAAAAAACTTTATGCTTTATTTAAAATTTTCCCTTCCAAATCCTTAAGCTACAGCCGCGCGCGTCTAGTACTTAAGAACTAGTCACAGTAATGAATATTTAACTGAAGATTGCATTGACATTTTTGCTGGGTATGACTACGTAGTTAACTTTTCTGTTTATTTAATATTATAACTTTTTTAACCTTATTTTTACATATACTACATACATACATTATTATGTATAACAATAATTATTATTATATTTCTCATTTGTTTGTCTTATTTAGTATTTTTCAATTATTTATTACTACATTGTTATTGCTTGCTAAATCAAAAATGTATGACGTTGATATTTTTTAAACTTTTATCTTTTATTTATTTACCATCTATTTAGCTATTTATCTATCTATTTGTATTTTCTATTCTTGATTTTTTAATTTATTTTAAAAGAAATCTGTATTTAAAAGAAATTTTTGAATCATATTTATCGTCAATAAAATCTTACGAGCTCAAATGCAGTAGCATTTCCTAAAGATAATTTCTTGCGTCATGCACAATAGCTAATATCCGGAAGTCAACTAATTTTTGTTATTGTGAATGAAAAATTGGAACTATCAGTTGAAGCATAAGTTCAGGCTAATTAAAAATTGGTATATTTTTAAATAATATGCAAATAATTGAACTTTGGGATGATAAAAGCACAAACTAGAAAATATTAAATATAATTACCCCGCCCTGGATTACAACTATTTTTGTTACGAACATTTTTGTAATACGAATTTAATAATGATGTTCAATTGTCAGAATTAAGGCCAACAAAATTATTCTTGACAATTGACACATCAATTATTATTAACTTTCAATGAATTTATTGAATATTAAATAAAAATATTTTCTTAATGAGATTGATTGCATTCTTGATCATTTTACTGTAGCTCGGTTTGAATTTTTTCATAACGAAACCATTGATTGGTTTAAAAAATTATTTTAATAGTTATTCACTATGTAGAGCACAAATTTATTAAATTATTTTGTTATATTTTAGTTTTTACTTTTATACGTAAATATGAATGTTTAGAATTAACTTTTTCTATTAAAATATTTTGCTAAAACAACTATTTAACATTTTACTTATTTGCTTTTTTTAATGTACATAGATAGTTATTTTGTAGGAAACCTCAACATATAAAGACAAGATTGACATTTTCACCTAATGGAATAAGAAATTTAAAACACAGATTAATTTTATTTATTATTTTTTTATAATAAAATTTGTTATTAACCTGCTGAGAAAATGTTTAGAAGCTTTTTGTAATAAGAACCAGCTAGAGATGGGTGATATTTCTAGACCGGTGATTTAATCACCAGTACTGAAAAATCACTCGTCACTGCTGTTATTAAATTCATCAACATTTACTTTACAGCGTTGCTATTTTAGCACTTTCACTGCTATAATCAGCATTTTGTTTTGACTTAATGCATTTATGCATTAATAAGAGCACGGAAAGAAGTTGCAAGTTTCAAAACCAAATCAAAATCGTACACTTAAGTGTTGAATTTATTATACAATTTGCTTGATTTTAAAATGAACTGTTCACAATCTAACAAATATAAAATAAGAAATATGTATTTGCATTAAATTTATAAGGAAATATGAAAAATTCCGATGCGAAAAAAAATAAAATAAAATAAAATAAACAAATATATATAAAATATTCATTCTTGGAATGAAATCGGAAATTAAATCTATGAGCTGTTATTAATTTTCAATTACAAAAATTTGAAAATCAAAATGCTGCTACGCTCACAAAATATATGACCATATTCCGAATTTAAGTAGATCATCTGAAAATATACCAAAATGAGGGTAATATGAAAACATATCACAGAAGTGTGGTAATTAATTAAAATTTTGATAGAATTTTTATCGGCCAAACTTTTTATAATCTTCTCTGGTATACACATTTTTGGAATAAAAAAAAGTTATAGCAATTTAAATTGAATTCAGTTGTGGAACATTTAATTTAGCACATTCTTCAACTACGAGTACCACTTCCTGGCAACACTTTTATATATCAGCGCGTCAAGCGTTGTATATCTGTCAAAAAAATTCTCATGCTCATATGAAATGTATGAAGCAATGAAAATCCGATTTTGAGAGTGCGCTGGGTAGTGCCTTTACATGTCATGTTTTTTACATCTGACCCATATGTAACATCGAATGTCTGCCAAAATTTTTCATTTACATAGTCCCGGTTCAGACATTGAAATTTTTTGTAATGAAATTAAATATTTTTGCATGTTTATCTCCACATTCTTTTTTTTGTACACAAATTTTTGCTGGCACCGCCATTAAAGAAAATAAAAGTAAAAGGAAATCTAAAATAAAGCTGCAACCATTTTCAGTTTGACAGTTACGAATTTCAAAACACAAGTGACTTTAAAAGTACATGAAAGAGTATACCCCTTCCCAATCTTCTCTCCCCGTACACCAACAAACTAACACTTTCAGAAAGAAAAATTTCATAGTGTGAATCATGACATACATAGATGCGGATTAAATTTTTTTCTTTCCAACGTACATGTGTAATTACATCTGACATTAGCTCTGAGTTTTCTTAATACCTGATTTTTTGCGCAATTTTTATTTCTTGTTAACAACATTTGATTTTATGCACGAATTTTGTTAAAAGTAGTTGTTATAAATAAAGTTTGTGAAACAAGCAATCTTATTGCAGTGTGCAGTATTATTTCAATACTAAGAGCAATAAATAACATGAAAAATACATAAATAAAAAACACTTCTCCTTGTTCTTTCTCCATTTTGTTCTGATGGTCTGTAAAGTCATTAAATCAAAGTTACAGAAATATCGCTATGTTACTAACATACATATAGCAACATTATACTGTAACTTTTGTAACTTATGGAGAAGTGACAAGTGATTTCTGATAACAGATGAATTCAGTAACATAATGTTGGTTTTGCAGTAACAGTTTTGTGCTTTCATAATCTCTTTTATGCTAAAATTCAGCAACAGCTAATCATAAATAAATATGTATGTAATATTAATTTCATAATTGAGCTCTTTTTAAATTATTTTAATACATAATTTTTTACAATATAACTATTTTTTACAAATACTTACATATATTTTTTTCAACGTCATACATTTAAAGATTTATAATTAAAATTAACTTTTTATTATACATATTTGAAATATAATTGAAAAAAAAAATTATGATCATTGCGGAAAACCTGTCGGGACAGTGGTGCATTTAACCACCATATTTTAATTGGCTCGATTTGTAAGTTCCACAATTAAGCGGAGCTATGGCAAAGAAAGCCTTATACCTCGAGACTCGAATATGTAACTAAAAATGGTCTTTTAAATAAAAGTTTATATAAATAATATAAATTTTGAAAAAACAAAACACACAAACTAGTCATTTCTTTTAAAGTCTAAATTAATTTTTAATTAATTAATATTATTAAATATAAAGTTATTTTATAAATATTTTTCATTTTTAAGTTTATTTGTTATAGTTAAAATTATTTAAATTGCAATAATTGCATAGTAATACAGGGTGTTATCGAAAATAAAAGAAAATAAATAAACAAATTAAAGTCTTTAACATTTTTGTTCTTTGTTAAAACAGTTAATTATTTTTATACATTTAATAAGCAAAAAAGAGTAAAAAAAGAAACACAAAATATATATTGAACATGTTTTTATTTCTAATTTTTTAAAGAAAACGAAAAAGAAAAACTCAAAAACCCCACCTTTTCAACGAAATAAACTATTAACATTTTAGTTAATTAAGAGGTGTGCGACAAAGTGATAATGTTAGTTAAGCACTTTATTTTCTTTACAAACAAAATGCTTATTTAAAGATATCATGTGCTACATTTCATACATTCTCATTGTACTTTTGCCAAAAAAAAGTAGCCTTATCATTTTGAAGCGCACATTATTTCTTTTAACCAAACACCCTTAATAAAAAAAACGATAAAAACAAAAACTAAAAATCTATCTAAATAATTATTAAACTAACTAAAAGGAAAGAAAATCCCAAACAAAATAAATGTGAACAATTTTTTAACTTTTTAAAACGACATTTCTAAAAGCCACTACTTTAGTCCCTTAAAGGTTTAATTATAAAAAAAGAGTACTAATAAATAATAATAATAAAAAAACCAAAAACAAAGAATTAATTATAATTAATATTAATATTTAATTAATAACAATAAATTCAATGTGTGTGTGAACTTAGATCAAACATGAATATTTTTCAATGTTTATGGTTAAAATATTTAATAAATAACATAATAAAATTAAAACTAACACGTAAAGAGCAATTATTAAATTAAAACTCAAAAGAAAACAAACATATTTTGCATTTAGTCATGGTGTATAGATTTTTATCATTATTATTAATATTATTATTAAAATTACATTATTTTTCTTTTTGATTAAAAAATAAATAAAATAAAATAAAAACCATTAAACACAACATAAATATGAACGTTATTATTGAACATTATTATAAAACAAAAGAAAAAGAAAATATAGTATTGGCAAAAAAAAAATAATAATAATAAAAAATATAGTAAAAAATAAGATCATACATATTTTTTATACCTTAAAATAAATATTAAAAAAAATCAATTCACATAAATAATAAATAAATTATTATTACAAAAATTCATTATTATTATTATTATTATTAATTATTATTTATACATCATTATTATTATTATTATTAAAACTATTTACTAATTGTATTTGTCATCAAACAAAACATCATAAACAATATATTGACTTTTGATATTAAACCAAAAACCAACATGAACAAAAAAAAACAGAAATAATACTAAAACAGTCTTTTTTAATGCTTAGGGGCCACGATTTTCCAAAAAACAAAAATAAAGAAAGAAATAATAAAAATAAAATCATAAAAATCAAGATCTTAAAAAAATCTTAACAAAAAAATATTTAAAAAATAATAATAATTAAATACATAATTAAAAATATTGTAAGTATTTCTATTTCCATCACAATAAAATTATTTTGTTTTTTAATAAAACTAAAAGCAAAGTTGTTTCATTCCAAACGAATTTTAAACTTTAAACTTTGGCGCTTTTAAGCTCACTCCAATCCACCTGGACTCATTGACTACTGGTATGTATTTCTTCAATTGCGCTGTACCGACTGAATTTTCTGAATTTTTACCTCCCGGAACGGAAGGCTGGAGCATCTCTTGTCTCCGCTCCCTACGTGCGTAACGTAATATGTAAGCAGCCTCTAATCAACCAAGGCCAATCCTCTTTTCAATTAACTAATTATAGTGCAATGCCACCACTCACGGGATTATCGTGAATCATGCGTGATTCAATAAATTTTTTTGATGTGATTTCCCAGTAACAGTGATGAAATCGCAGGTACAAAAATATCGCCCATCTTTAAGTACTCCATTTAAATAATGAAAAGCTTTCACATTTATATAAAAGCTTTATTTGCATAAAAACGATTTATGGATGTGTGTGTCTCTCGTTAAAAAAAAATAAAATAAAAGTACTTTTCATAAAAACTGAATTGTTAATTATAAACTCAATATTTATCTTACTTTCGTAATTTGTATCTCTCAACTGATAAGAATTTAAATGAAATGATTTATTTACTTTTCGTTTTTATTTAATTTATTTTCTTACGGTTATAAACATTATGACCGGCAATTGTCGTTCAAAATGAATTTACCCACCTTCAGTTGTTGTTGCTGTTGGTGTTGTTTTTCTATAGAAAAATAAATGGCAAAATTTATTTTCGGCTTTTTATCAGTAATAATAACGATATACAACATATTTTTATAATTAAAGTTGAGAATCAAATGCCCGAAATAAATATGACTGATTATTCTATTCTCGAATATTTTCAAAAACTCTGCAGATTGTATGGAGAACACCAGTTTGTACTGTGGGAGGGTGGTGTTGGATGTAGAAATTATTTAAAAGGCTTGGCTAAAAGAAACAATGTTTTGGAACTACATATGCTCTTTAAGCGAATGAGTTGGAGGAAAACGCGTAATAATCAAAAAACGACACTTTTGCCTTTAGATCAATGCATATACACTCAAAATATTATGTACATTAAATTAACTGAAATTGTAATTTAAAATAAATGAAAGTTCACTTAAAAACCGGTCTACTCATATTTCCTTTAAATTTAACCAAAATTTCATTTTATTTTTAATGTTAAAAAATCCCGTAAAAATAAAAGACTTTTCCTTTGTTTCTGTTATTTTTACTGCCAAATAATCGACCATAAGATCCATAAAAATAAAAGATTTTCATTTGTTTTTGTTATTTTTAAAGCCAAATACAGTCATACCCCGGTTTGCGTCGTTTCGAAGTTACGTCTTTTTAAAATTTCCACGATTTCGATGTTGCGTCGTTCTTGCTTCAGTTTGCGTCGCATGGCTTCGAAGTTGCGTCATTAGTGCTTCGACTTGCGTTGATAATAAATGTTTGTATGTACAAAGCAAAAATAGAAAAAAGGGGATTAGCCGTCGAAGTCTAATGCAAATTTGTATGTGAAAATTGTCTGCAAGTTTGTCTGTGTTGGTAGTTTCAAATCACATTTGGTAAAGTGAAGTCTTTTATTTTAATAAAAACTATTATCACACAAATAATAATAAAAAAATTAGTATTTTCTATTGAAAAATAATCTTTTTTACTAAAATTATGAGTCTTGCAACGAATTAAATGAAAATTAATACAAATGCAAAATGATTCGGTTTGCGTCCTTTTAGTTCGCGTCTCTTTTTTTCCGGTCCCAATTAGCGGCGCTAACCGGGGGTATGAGTGTAATTGACCCTAAGATCCATAAAAATAAATGATTTTTCATTTGTTTCTGGAAATTTTACTGTCAATCAAAATTTTTGTGTTACATATCGTCATATGATTTCAAAAAAGCCCTAAGTTACAAAAAATTCAAAAACCACTTCTTGAATGATTACGATCCACCATATCAAAATACATGTCCCTGGAAAATTTAATAAGTTTAAACTGAAAAAATTTTAAAAAATGTTGCTTAAATTTTCATATTAGAGAGTTTTTGGGTTGTCACACATAAATCACACTGATCATTTCTATTACTTTTTTTAAAAAAAATTCCAATTAAATTCGGAAAGGATATAGATGAAATTTCATTTCCTTTTTGTGCTTTGCCTACCAATGAATATAATTCATACAATTGATTGATAATAAGACTTAATGTGTGTATCGAAATAAAATTTATTTGTGTACTGTCGACGATAATGTGACACCAATTTTGAAATCCCTGCTAACCATTTTTCAAAAAAGCTGAGACGTTTTTCATATTGGGAATGTTGTTTTATTTCTTTCAGGAGTTGTTTTTTGGATACAATGCAAGCCACTGGAATTAATCTAACCTCTTACCATGTTTCTACACGCACTTGTTGTTACGTCCGTTTGAATTTCATTAATAAAATCGCCATTTTTGATCGTAGGAATGCACGAACATGTATTTTGATAAAACGAACCATAATCGATAAAAAACACAATTTCGAAATTTTGTGTAGTTACGTCCGTTTGCATTTAATATGACGATATGTAGTTATTTTTCTTTATTTACAATCGAGTTTTTGCCTCTATTGAACATTTAAGATTTGTTCATTTGAGTTGTGACTGTTGTTGATTTAGTGTGAGATATATGTACATACATACGAGTTTGTACGAGTATATTATTTTTACCAGATCTATACATTCTGTTAACTCTTTCAGGCGACAGTTAATACACTGTTTCCAACGTTGGCAAGTTTCTTCCTTATCGGCAAAGTTGTATTTTAAGAAGAATTTTGTTTGCAATTCAAGTTCATCTGCTTCCGAATAAAAAATATATATATAGAAAAATAATTTTTATATTTCCCTGAAGAAGCCACACAAGGAAGAGGCGAAATATCGGCTGTCTAATAAAATTTTATAAACGTTTAAAAAAAAAAATTTACCTATAGCTCGAGATAAATTAGATTCATTTAAAAATATATATAGATATGTATATAAAATAAAACAGAAATAAATATACGTATATTTCATACATACCATTTGCAAGGAAAGAAATATTTTTTTCCGTGAACTGTAGTTTGAGACTTTTTATTTAGTTTCACATTTGGCTTCAACATATTTTGGTACCAGAAAAACTGTAAAAACTTTTGGGTACTCGAACGCACTTATTATTATACACTTTTTCCTCTTTAAATGTTATGTACATATTTTTTAAATTACTGAACGGATTACTTCTTGAATAACGTACAGTCCGTTACTGTAATAATTTTGTGAGTGTATGTATATACATATATGTATGTATTAGAGATGGGCATCGCTCACGTGATTAGCGTGAATCATGCATGATCGTGAGCAGTTTTTTGTTTCAATCACATGAGCGTGAGTATAAAAAACTTATCGTGAGTGAGCGTGCATGAGTAGATTTTTTGCGTGATTGTTTCGTGATTTTTTTGGATTTTGGATTTTTTTTTTTCATTTTTTTCATAGGAACGTGGTTTTAAATTTCGTCATGAAGACGTAAAACGTTGAATGAAAGAGTCAAAGTAGCAGTATTAGTCCGAGTTTCGACTGGCGGACATTTGGAAGAAAAACATCTGCAGTGGCGGATACATGGAAAGACACACCTAAACAGTGGCGGATACATGGAAACACACATGAACACTGATGATGGGAGTGTAGCGGCTTTCGAAAAACAACGTTGTTTCTGTTCTGCCGTGTAAGTTGAAATTAATTAGTGTTAAAATTTTTCCTTGTTCCTTTGGAATATTGTCTCATGTCCAATTCTTTCTGACTAAAAACGTTTCGAACATTAGCCTAAAAATAATAATCACTTTGGATTAAAAACTACTAAATCTGCAATTCTTTTTCGTTTTTTCAATCGCGTGGACACAGACGACAAGACCTAAAAATTTTAAGTTTTAGAAAAAAGCTTCTTCCAATTCTGCAAAAATTGGTTAAACAAATACTGTGTTTACCATCCAGCAGAGCTACAAGCGAAGGAGTTTTTCAACGGCAGGAAGAATACTTGAAGAGACGTGAAACAGAATTCACGGGAAAAATGTTGACAGAATTGTATTTCTGCATAAATCTATTTATCTATTAACGCTAAAGTACAAGATTCTACTTAATCATAATATTTTACGCAGATTGCTTATGAGCTAGAAAATTAATGATTTTAATCAAAATATTTTAAATATGTACGAGTACATACATAATTTTAAATTTCTCTTCAAAACTTTAAAATAAAAGAAAATTTATATTTTCTTTAAGAATTTTCAATTGTATTCAATTGTAAAATTTAATTTTAACTACAAAATTTGAAATCGCATGATACATATGTGTAAATCCTGCGTGAGAACCCTACATTCGTACGCGTTTTCACATTAATATATAAAATTTTTTTGGTTTTTCCAAAGAGGTACCTTCAACTTATGCATGATGTTTAGTGGGATATAAGTGTACTTTCGAATGGCTTAAGTTATAATTTTTAGCAGGTATTTGTTGCGAAATAATTTATCACAAAGTTTTGTTATGCACGCTACAAAAAACGGAAGTAACTTTGAAAGTTAAAGCGTCTTTTCGTAAATTTGCGAATTTTGCATAATAAAGCACACAAAATCTAGTTCTAAAACAAATATGAATATAAGAGAATTCTAAAATAACTTATTTGCAGCCAACAAATTTTGTCGTTTTTTGTCAGAAAGGTTCATGTCCTATTGTTACAAGCCCTACGTGACTCACTTTACATTTTTTTAAATTATATTTCTATTCTGAAATTTCATAACTAATTTCAATGTTTCCAAAATAGTAAACATAAAATTTGTTTGCTAAAGCATGGTACTCTGTTCATCATTTCGTGCGAACTGCTGTCAAAAGTACATATAAAAAAAATTCATGCGAAATAATTGCAAAATAATATGGCCGAAGTTGTACTCTGTTCATCTTGTGGAAACATACGAAATGTTTCTGGCAGCATTCTTTTTCCAACCAGAAAATGTTTCTGGCAACATATTTTTCAACTGCGAAATAATGTAAGAAGCATCACTTATTTCGAGCGGAATTGCAAACAACAGCTGATCAGATATTTCTTGACGTTGTGGTTTCAATTTTATGTTTACTGCCAGAAGTATTGGAAAATAATGTAAATATAATATAAAATGATGATGAGTGCTTTTTGCAGAACGTGTGTCTTCAATGAGCTCCTCCGCAGCAGCTGCGATTTGCATTAATTGATACGTTGCAGTACAAGCTCCTAAAATTATTTTGTTGTCAATTTTTTGTTTTCATAAGAAAAACAATGCAATAAAACCGATAAATTTGTTATAAATCGTGATAGTTTCGCCACTGATCAGTTGTCAAAATTTTCAAACGAAATAATCAAAGTTGCTCAACATTTTTCAAAAATTTGAACAGAGTACTGAGCTTAAAACTGAAATGAATTCAATATATTAAAAAAATATGGTTTTCCATTGGGCCATCTTTACTAAAACTGATATGAATACCAGAAAATTGTTAATTTCTGGTATGAAATTAGAAGATCTGAGGAACGGAAGGATTTGATAATAATTTGTGCATTAATGATCATCAAAATACATTTATTTTATTTATAAAATTATATATCCAGTCTAAGATTCCATAAAGAAATAAATAAATAAAAATAATTTTTATCACTTTCAAAAAATTTTGTTTGGTGGACTGTTTCTGGGGCTTATCTATATATACATATATATATATCGTCTTTTATTTCAGAATTTTCTAATTGTATATTAGATTTTTCTATTTGCATTCAGAAATTTTAATGTATAAATACTTATAGGTTGTGATTTTTTCGTGTGTATTTCGTGAGCGTGAGTTTTCGTGATTGTGACTAACTTTTTTGAGGTTGTGTGTGAGCGTGCATTAGTGAAATAGCGTGAGTTAAAAATCACTCACGATCCCATCTCTAATATGTTTAAGGAAATTATTAATTTACGCTATTTATTAATTAATTGCGTGCGTTAAATGATTGGAGATAACAAAACGTGATTGGCATCGATGTGGTGAAGAGGTTAATCCCCGTGTTCGCTGCAGGTATAAGATGAGCTAGTTCATGCCTCGGGCAGAAACGGAGGATTTTTAAGTTTTGGTTTTTATGGCCAACATTCATATAGAAAATTTTTCGGGGTGTTCTTTACGATTTATTAGAATAAAACGAAAAAATTACGTTATAAAGGGGAGTTAAAGGATAAATTTGCTCTACAAAAATATTTGCCATAACATTTTCTACAAAGTTGCTGAACATACCCTACAACTTAGATGTATAGAAAACGTAGTTTTATATACCGATATGATGCAAGAACAGGCCAAAGCTAAGAAACTTAAACCGCCACTGAAGTAAAATTCCGATGTGATCTTTCCAAACGCCCACACATGTGTATTTTTTTGTTGGTCTCCTCTACCAGAACCCAGTAATTTTGGAAAAAGTCTAAAATTGTTGTACAGTGTTATCGCCAACTTAAATTAAAACCACTTTTTATACATTTTTATTTATAACCACAAAACTTTTTTTAACAACTGTTTATTAAATTTGAAATTAAATAACTAAATAACTTTCAATATGAGTGCATTTAAAAGAAAATTAAAATTTAAATAAAAGATGTGAAAACAAAAAACTAAAAAGTTTGAATAACTTGTAATTATTCATAAAAAAATACTTTAAACTTCACAATGTCACTCAATCTTTGTCATATCTCTCTCATTTTTCTCATGCTTTGCCTTCACTCACTCAATGTTCGCCACATTCGCGCAATTCACGATTGCCCAATGGCAATGGAGGCCGGAAATTGTTGATTACTTTGCCATTCAATTCATTGGAAGGACATTCTTCTTTGACATCATAGCAATTCATATCACGCATGGCTTCCAACTGATCGTGAGAAACTTCAATTGGTGTCTTGAACACCAACCAAATGACACACTCCGAGCAGGGTGGCGTAGTTAAGGAACCCTCATAAGTCCAATAGGTAGTAGTGCTGGGTAAAAGTTTTGCAGGATCACAGCCATTGGGCAATGTAATACGATCACCTTTGTGCTTAATAAACTGCAAGACACTGGTTATTTTATCGAACTCATCATGGTGCAAGCCAGGCTAGAAATATAATAAAAATCAAATATACTCAATAATTAACACCGCGCTATTGGTTTTGCATTTCAGCTAACGATATCTATCGTATACGGTTTAGTACCTTTAGGAAAACCCCCAACACGGCTAAACCGTCGGGAGCGGCAGCAGCTTCTTTAAAACTGGCATAATTAGTGGTATTCCAATGTACTAAATGCAATTCACCGGCATATGCAACACCGTCAACAGTGTGCTCTGAGCCTTTGGAATCGGTACAGCCCCAATGACAATGGAATTGTTCCAATTTGTAAATATTTTCTCCCAAAGGACCACCAGTCAATTCAGATCCGTTACCGTCAACATCCACACGCCAGCAATAGCCGGGATTTACCAAACTCTTTGTGTGTTCGGGAACATATTTCCATTTCAAAGGAGCCACTTTCAAATCACTACCCCTCTTGCAGATGTCCGTATCAATGTCGACCGGTGATTGACGGGTGCCAGTGGCCTCGGGAAATTCAATGAACCATTTATCGGGTCCTAAAAAGAAAATGTTCACATTGTCAGCAAAAAATTTTAATTAAAGATTAAAAAAAGCTTAATTAAAGTCGTTTTTGACACCGAAATTGATTTTTAAAAGCTTTTAATTTAAATTTAAACATTCTATTGATATCGAAAACATGAATACAAAATATAAGACAAAAGGTAACACGATTGTGTTTGGGCTAAATTGTAAAGGATTTATAATTTATGTAAATTATTTTGTAAATTAATTATGAAGGGAGTACGAAGGATGTGAAAACCGTCAATCATGGCATTACGTAGAATGTGAATACCCCCTCATGCAAATTCAAGTTTCCATAAATTTTTTTCCCCGATTGTTGTTTATTTTTAATATAAAGAAACAATCGGAGTGGCACGAAAATTTCGGAGGATTTTTGGCAATTTGTTAGAACGAGATTCCAATTGAAACAGTTGGCGAGAGAGTCGCAAGGAATCGCGTGGACACAACGTTTCAGCCAAATTCTTTAAATAAAAATTTTTCTAATAAATTTATTACTTCAAATAAAATTATATAAAAATTATTCGAACCAAATTATGCCAGAAAATTAAAAAAAAATAATCGAACAAAAATTATTATTTGAAAAAAAAACTGAATATGTCGTAATTTTGTCAAACATTATTATTTTGTGGAAAACTTTTCGAATAAAATTATTTTCACAAAAAGTATTCGAAATAAAAATTATTCGAATAAATTTATTCGAATATTATTTATTTTATAAAAATTATTCGAGTAAAAATTACTGGAATAAAAACTCTTTGGACTCAAATATCCCAATAAATGTTTCCGAATAAAATTATTTGAATACTATATTATTTGACAAAAAATTAACGAAAAAAAATTATTATTCGAAAAAAAACTTAATATGTCAACATTTTGTCAAACATAATTATTTTATGGAAAACTTTTCGAATAAAATTATTTTCACAAAAAGTATTCTAAATAAAAATTATTCGAATAAATTTATTCGAATATTATTTATTTTATAAAAATTATTCGAGTAAAAATTACTGGAATAAAAACTCTTTGGACTGAAATATCCCAATAAATGTTTCCGAATAAAATTATTTGAATACTATATTATTTGACAAAAAATTAACGAAAAAAAAATATTATTCGAAAAAAAACTTAATATGTCAACATTTTGTCAAACATAATTATTTTATGGAAAACTTTTCGAATAAAATTATTTTCACAAAAAGTATTCTAAATAAAAATTATTCGAATAAATTTATTCGAATATTATTTATTTTATAAAAATTATTCGAGTAAAAATTACTGGAATAAAAACTCTTTGGACTGAAATATCCCAATAAATGTTTCCGAATAAAATTATTTGAATAAAATATTATTCGACAGAAAATAAATGAACAAAAACATTCGAATAAAATTGCTTAAGAACAAATTATTAGAATACAAATTATTCGAACAATATTTAAAAAAATATTAAATTAACCGAACCGAATTTGTTAGAATAAAACTATTCCAAAAAAATATTGGAATAAAATTATTCATGTTCATGATTAGAATAAAAATTTTAAAATAATATTATTTAAACAAAATCAGTTGATTAAACAATTTTCCAACATAATTGAATGTAAAAGCTTTTTGACAAATTGTCCTTTTAGCATAAATGTAATAGTCCGAGAATTTATATAAAATACTCGTAAGATGCATTAAATTTTGTTTTGTTGGCAAAATAATCTTTCTTCTTGCCTGTCTCCAGGTATCGTAAAGAGACCAACTGGGAGCCATGTGGGGCAGCTACTATAATAACTTGCTACCTCCATTTATACAAATTTCTTTATCAAATGTCCCTTTAAATATCTTTCACCTGTGGCTTGTTAAAAAAAGATTTAATTAAAATTATTAAGTTTTAACTATTTTTAAGCCATAAATCACTCTGCTAATACAATTTTTTATCAATCGTGCCATAAAAATAGAACTCATTTGGTCATGAGTTATATTTTATTGATTAATTAATGGAGGAAATTATTTCGTTATCACTTAATGTGTATTTTGATTTAAAAATGACCAAAACACCCATTTATTCTCTTATAAATTTAAAGAAATTTTAAAACCACAGACATTTCTGCCATGAAAAGGTATTAAAATATCAAAGTGCCAGAGTCCCGGTCTTATAACTCGTGATAATATTTTGTTCTTTTGTTTATTTACAATTTATTTATGTACATATTTATATTACAAATTTTATAATAACATTTATATTTGGAATTTTCTTGTTTGTATGTTTGTTTTCTTTTTTTGTATTGTATTTCAGCGATTGTTTTAAATACTTTATCGGAAAAGTTTTATTTTTTTTATTTGTCATAATTAATGGATGACACAAGTTTGTTTGCAATAAAATCTACCCAGACATTTTCTATGGACGGACTGGACCGACTGATTGGCTGGCTTACTAACTAATCATATGTATTGTTTAATATCAACAACAAAAAAATATTATTCATTGAAATTTTGTGATCGTATGATCATCATTATAGTGTCTTAGCATGCATGTGGAATATCAAATATGCCAAAATGCAATTAATATGCATTAAGGAAGTTTGAAAAAAAATACTTTAACAGATTTTATGACTTCTACTATCACTTTAGAAGAGTGCCTGGCCTGGCCTGGCTGCATTGTTCTTTTTTATATGCATTTACAAGGTTAGAATAATTTTCTTTATTCGACGTCTTAATTAATTCGCAAATTTTATAAAGGTGTTGGCAACTTTAATGACTCTGAATCGAACGAGTATATCTTCAGGTGTGCGTGACCGGAAGAATATATTAAAAAGTATTGATTGAAATGGTTTTTTAATTACACCGTGCAACTCAAAAACAATAATTACAAGGTTCTGACAACTGATTAACTGCGCAGAGGGGAACCAGCTATTTTGTTTATTGTGAATCGGCCTAGGAAATCATGTGCAAATCTTCCATTTAAGGCACAGAATGTATTCAGCAAACTTACATACATATATAAGACACTACAAAGAACATTTTTGTAAAAAATTTTAAGCCTCCAGCTCTTCAATTTATGGTATTTCTTGAAATACAGCAAAGCTTTAAATTCATCCGGAACGACAGAAATAAATCAATATTTAAATTGCCCGAATATATATTAAGTCTTGACTTATTTCTTTCGTTGAATTCAGAGAATTACAGTAGATATTCATGGACAATATTTTTATGAAACATTTTAATCCTCTAATGGCGTTTTCTTTTCTAAAAAAATGCAACATTTTTTGCCCTTTCTATTGAAAATTTGCAATATAATCACCCCTATTGCGAATGTCAACGGCGACATAAGTGATGTCGGCTGCACTCTAATGGCATTGCCGTTGGCAATATTGCGATAATATTTTGGCATTATCAAAGGCAACAATACGCCGATATTGTCTTAGATTGGCCTCGATTTTGTCGACAAAATTTTTGTTAACGACTAAATGCAAATTTTCAACTGTCACGTATAAGTGTTTAATTTGAAATGGAGAAAAAAAATTAAAATTACTACCAATAAACAATTTGAATTGCTAATACAACAGCTTGAAAGTAAACAAAGCTTAGTCCAAGGATTTCATAGGGGCCCAAGTGGTAATAATTTTAAAGAAGAATGGGAAGAAATTAAGACGAAGCTAGATTCTATTGGACCACCAATTAGAGACAGCGATGGTTGGCAAAAGGTAATGATACAAAGTTCTTCAAAGCATAAATTTTAAAATGTGTCTATATTTAAATACATACATACTATGTGTGTATGTATATATATTCAGGTTTGGAGAGATTTTAAATGTAAGTTATAAAAAAAGTTGACGAACAACAAAGCAGAGCTCAATGCAACAGGTATAGGCCTGTGCAAATTATTACCACTCACACCTTTGGAAGAAGCTGCTTCTAATTTGCTTCAATTTGAGAAGTAATTTAATTCTGAAGGTGTTGCCCAAGCTATACAACAATCAACTGATGAAACTTTACATGAAAATATACCCACCACAGAACAAAGAATCTGCGAGGATTTTGTGGAAGTGTCATCAACTTCCGCATATGCCATTGAATTAGAAGAACAACCTACTTCAAAAGAAAGAAAATCAAATGACCAACGAAAGGAATTATTTGAAAAGCACAATTCTATGCAAAAGGAGATTTTTAATGCAATTTCTAAAAAAATCAGCGAAGTAAAAGACGGTTTAAAAGAAATAGGCCAGCATCAGAAAAAAATATGTGAAAAAAAAACTTTAGAAGAAATAAAGACAGTTTTAAAGGAAACAAGCCGGTATCAACAACAATTGAAACGTATATATCTTTTAAATTGCAATAAAATTTATTAAAATAAACTAAAGAAACAAATCAAGCAAACGTCAAAATGTTTAGTGATGTTATCGATAAAGTGAAGAACACAAATATCAAGCCAACGTCAACACAATATTTTTAGTTAATACCGATATAGAGTTATATCGATGGTATATCGATGTGACAGCAACTAATCACCCTTATTCCAATTGTCGTCGTCAACGTCGCCGTCATTTTATTGTCAATATCATTTTGTTTCAACGTCGTCATCAATTCAATACCATTTTTTCATTCTATAACAGGATGACGACGACGTTGACGATTTATCGTTTATATCAACATATCAATCACACATCTCTAAATATTTGAAACAGCTGTTTGGTTTTTTTGTTAACTTTGAACAAAAATTTTATTAAAAGTCGAAATGTTTTTTTACTTGTGATATAAATTCAGACTCGAGTGATGATGGAAATACAAGGAAAACAAAATCTCATATTAGAACGAAAGCTTCTGAGACAGAAATTCGACATATTTAACCTACCGGACAGCAAGTGAACACCAATTTCAGTGTATTGCTTTAATTATTGTATAGTTTTTTTTAAGGTTTGAAAGTTACTTTAGAGTACTTTAAATTTCAATTCTCGCCAAACCTATTAAGAAATTTTATTTTTATGTTCCACTATTTTCGCTCGTTATTTCCTTACTTTTTGTCATCCATCTCCTAAACGTATCGGCGAGCCAAGAGAATTTAAGGCTCTTGCGATTTCTTCCTATTGTTCTCTAAAATTTCTTGGAAGAGTGCATCTGCAAAATCCCACTGCAAGAACAGGATTCTTCTGCAAATCTTCCACTAGTTTTTCAAACTGAGTTGCAGTTGTTATCTTAAATTTTTCAGTTTTTTCCATTTTTCAATTTAGATATATTTCAAATAAAGTCAAGTCGTTATGAAAAATGGCGACGACAAATTCAAAGTCGTTTCAAAACAATATCGCCGTAAAATTTTCTTGCAGAATACAATTGCTATGTTGACAGTCATCGATAATATCCGATAACGACAACTGGAATAACAATTTGAAGTAAACAAGGCAAAACAATATCGTTTTGTATTCATGTTGACAACTGGAATAAGGGTGATTGTATTGTGTTGATGTCGACGTTGACATTTACAATAGGGGTGAATGATTTTTTGAAATAGTGAGTTTATTAGAAATTTTTGTAAAATCACTTACGAGGCAAAATTTTTATCTTAGAAAACTTTCAATAGCAATTCTTTGATGAAGAGTAAAAGAAATGTTAAATTTTTTTAGCAAAACGTATTTTTCGAACTTAAAATTAAATTCAATAAGCGCCTGTGTTGGATTCAAGTATTATTATGCTGAAAATATGTAAACTTAAAACAAATTGTGTCCTGAAAACATACACATATACAGATAGACCTCCTCTAACACGGTGGTTACGTTCCAGGAAAATTTCGTGTTAACCAAATCTGTGTTAAGCGATACAAGAAACCATTGCAAAAAGAAAGGTTACGTTCCACGATTTCCAAAGAAAAAAAAACAATTTCCGTCATATACGTATTTCATATTTTATTCGGTTTTGCATACGACTGTATGTACGTACATACAACCATAAAAAATGTTGCATTATAAAATAATTCTTGATCATCGTAAGACCGAGTTTTTTTTTTCGTGCTAACCAAGAACGTGTCACAAAATATGAAGCGTGCTATACCGAGGCCGTGTTCAAGGAAGCACGTGCTAAGCGATATCTCGTAATCGTTACTGTTGAAATATGAAACGTATTTAGGGGTGCCATGCCCCAGCTTTACCTTAAAAGTTCATTTGAGACTATTATATGCAGGCACTACATTCTAATTTGCCTGTTTTTATTGGCACATCATCAAGCTCGCTTACAACTTCGATTTCGATGTAAGCAAGTGCAATGTTAATGACACCTGCTGATAATTTAAAGTTAAATCTTTGAGGATGGGGAATTGACCTTTCGGTTAAATCTCCACTGATTGCTTCTAAATAGTGCTTACATATACATATCATCTATTACGTGATGTATTTTTTGGCCACTGGGCTACTAAACATTTAAAGTACGAAAACAACCTCTCGAACATATTTAATTAAACGAAAACAACAAATTTGTTTTGCTTAACTCCAACAATAACCAGATTGAAGTACTAGATTTAGAAGGGCTTTTAGTTTTTTCAAGCCATTCTTATTCCCAACTTTAGATTTTAAGTCCCCGCAAATTCCCTTCTATTTATAATAACAAATTGATATGTAAATAATTTTAATATAATTTTTTTTTTAATTTAAAATTGTTCAATATTAAATTAAATGTGCTAGATTGCCAAAAACAGTGATAGTTTTTGTAACATTGCTTTTTATTAATATAGCTAAAAAAAATTACATTTCAGACATCTGTACATTTTTAACAATTTTTTATCATTTTTATATTAAATTTCATTAATTTTATTTGATATTTTAATTGTGTAAATATATTTACATATAAAATTAAATTTATTTAATATAAAAACTTTTAATGATACACATATGACATCAAATCAAATTGTTGCAGTCAAAAAGCTTTAAAATATTTTAATTCAAGTTAAGAGTATTTGCATCTTCCTCACAGACTAACTCATTTTCATTATATTTCAGATGAACCGATTTATGCTCAATATTTATTTATAAAAATCTTGAAAGAATTATTATTCAGGCTTTTTAAAATAAAATTCTCTTAAAAACGGTTAAAAACGAGGAATATTTTTTTGGTCTTATAACATTATTAAAGATTTTAATTTATTTGGGTCTTTCAGAACACTTATAATAAAAGACCTTTATATTTTCATTACATAAGATTTTTTATTTTTTTATTTTTCTATATCAACACATGCTCAGTGTGTACAAGCTCTAAAAAACCCGAAAGACCGAAAAAAATCAACAATTGGTAAGAGAAGACCAACATAAATAAATATCTTTCAGAACAATGAGAGGACTAAAAGATTTTTAGCTTTTTCTAATTGTTACTTCTGGACCAAAATTTTTCAAGCTATTTCTTCTTTCACCAATTGAATATTTAAAAAATAACAGCCGTTTTTTTGGGTCCCTGGTCTAAAGTATAGCAGGATACGTTGTCTTATTCGTATAATCGGAAATAAAAATTCTTTGTTTTATTTTTCATACATTGCAAAGATGTAAAAAACCTACGACAAAGTTTTAGAAAAGGTAGCTTATATATTTGTACGTTTTTATACAGTGGGAGAATTTATACTTAACTTATTATATATGTGATTTTTCAAAGTAATTCTGCGATCTAAAAAAGTGCTAAAAATGCTAAATAATAATAAAAATATGCTAAACTAGCATTTAGCATTTTTTTGGAAACTCTTAGTGCTAACTCAGAAAAAATAATGCTAGATCTAGCACTAAGTGCTAAAATGGCAAGCCTGCGTTGAATAGCAATTTTTTGATAAAAACTAAAAGAAATGTTAAATTTTTTTTAGAAAACAAAACGGCATTAGTTTCAAATATTTTTAAGGTTTTAATTTGAAAACTTACGAAACTTTGACAATATTTCAACCAATTTAGTATTCTTTTGCAAACCTGATTAAAAAATAAAAAAAAAACATTAATTAAAGAAAAATAAGGAAAAATCGAAAATCACCAGATGCCCGACACTAAATGCACACAGAAAAAAACCATCAATGTAAAACCAAAATTAAACAATGTTAATTTCATGTCATGTAATTTTTTGCAAAAATATGGTCTTTGTTGAAATCTAACATACATTCATATTGATTCAATGTTTAAAACTTTAAATTTGTACTAACAAATAATAGATTTAACATTTTTCGTAGTTAAAAAAACATTTTGCAATGTTGAATTTACACACCTCAGCTTCGTAGTAAAATAAAAAAAAATTATTACGTTAAATTAACTTTGAACTTGATAAAATCAATATTGAGCAGTGTAAAGACAACATTTCTACATTTCAAATCAACATTGCTAATAAGTATTCCACGAATTTCAAAAATTACAAAAGTATAAGAAATTCTCAATGATTAAAAAAAGTTATACAAAAAATAAGAGGTTTGAAAAATATGGTTTAAGGTCTACTGATGATTTGGCGTTAGCACCAAATGTATGTAAATAAAATAAATATTAAAAAAGTAAATATATAATAGAAATCGTTTTTATTAAAATTTTTATGGGTTGTTTAATTAAGGGCATCATTTTCAACCAACAAACATTTTGTGTTATTTTAATATGAGTATCGGTTTAATTTTAAAAGAATTTCGTGTTAGATCAATCATTGAATCGTATTAAATCAACATTATAATTACTTACATATTAAAGGAATTTCATGTTGTTTCAAACTGAAATAATTTTGATTCAACAAGATGCGTCATACATTTTTATTCAATTAAATTCGCATGTTATACTGAAATGGGCTGCTGTTGTTCGCAAGCTATCGAAAAGTCATGTTGATTTAACACGAAATGACTATGAAGGAAAATCATTAACGAAAAGTGTAAAATCAACCTTGTTTTCGCTTATTTTACAATGTTCATTTTTCTGTGTGTGTTGATCACAAACACGAAAATGAGTTCTCAATATGGGGACAAATTTCCTAAATTTGGAACTTTGTTGTTAGGGAATTTCCCCGCGGTTTTTCATTTCGCGGAAGAGCGGGAAAAAAATTCCCGGAATACCGAGAATTGAAGAAAATAATAAAATATTTACCAAAAATTTCAATGTTCCGTAATTTATTAGTTTTTATATAAAACTACAAGCAAAGTAAATAAATTTTAAAACAAAACAGTTTCTAAGGAAATGATAAAAAAATACTCGACAATTCACAAAAACAAAAAAATTTATTCCAGGGATTCCGGGAAATGAAGAAAATAAAATATTTACCAAAAATTTTAATTAACGGAATTCATTAAGTTTTATATGAAACTACGAGCAATGTAAAATAAATTTAAAAACAAAACAGTTTCTAAGATGGAAAATAAATTTTAAATAAATTTTCTTTTCCTCTTTTTTTGACATTTTGTGCCAAACAACCAGACAGTATTTGATTAACACGACCTGTAAAATAAATACTCCTTGGTGCTGTTGAAATGTCAATTAAGTTAAAAAATAAATTAAAATTACAAACAAACTCCGAGAAACGGGAATCCAGATAAAAACCCCCAAAACTGTAGGGCATGCCCTGTCACTGCAACCCAATACCCTCTATTCGTAGAAAATATTCCACACAACATCAACATATCATACCAACACAGAATTTCAATCTTCTGTGTTATCTTGCAGATGGAAAAAAATATTTAAACTGACAACAAAATATAAAGTAAAAAAAGAGGAGACTAAAAAATACGAGAACATTAAAAGAAATCAACACACTTAGAAAACAAACATAAATAAATTTAATTTTAATAGAAAAGACAAAGTTGTTGTCTTTGGCAAATATTAAAAAAATAATAATTCTGGTAGATAGGAGTTCGTGAAATGAATCACGTGCAGCAGATATGTATGTATGTATGAGTTCAAACTCGCGCATTCATGTGATCAGGGAAATAATAAAAATTTAACAAATTATATTTATAGAAAAACAAGATTTAAGGCCTTTGAAAGTAAACAATGACAACCAAACAATTCGGTATAAATGTATAATTAAATTAAAGCAAATTAATTAAAACTTTTTTATGCATCATAAAAACACCCAAAACGTTCTAAAGCACATACCAAGGCAATGAAATTAGAAAAAAATTAAAAAATACATGGGGTAAAGTTGATTTTTTCACCAAGAAAAAACACTGGAAGAGCTTTAAGGATGCAGGAGCTAGTTGATCTAATTTAGTAAAGAAACGGCTTTTGAAGTGCTTCGCCCACGAACAGCTTCCGTAGGATTAGGCTCAACCATACTGTCGAGTGGACAGATCCTTTGTTGGCAGGCATCATTGAATAATATACGGAGTAATAAAATAATATAAGTGTCATATTATAAAAAAGAAAAATTAATTAATAATACTATTGTTAATCCCGTAACGAAATGATAGAACCACAAAAAAATATAAATCTATATATAAATAGGCAAAGACAAATTTTTAGATCCCTTTTTCTTCTTTGTTTGCCAACTGATTTTGTTCATTCTTTTGCCAAATGGTAGACATCGTTGAGCTTTAGTGACCCGATTATATATTATTTAAATCGGTTCAGTATTAAAGTGATCAGTTTTGTGCGTGCTGTTTTTGACAAACTCATGATAGTGGGATTTTTATTGTTGTGTTTGTTGTAGAGTTGCATAGGCCTTATTATTATTGGATCATGATGTAAAACTACTTACATACATATATCCATTATTTCCATTTTTAGCCAACCAGTCTGTATTACGACGATCAAGAGGTTTAAAGATGACAGTGGACAAAAGCCACCGCAGGCAAAAATAATTTAATAATTTGTTAATTTAATATTATTTTTAATTAAATTTTTAAAATGTTTACATAAAAAAAAACTTTTCTTATAAATGGTGTACTAGTCAGCTATGACCGGTTTATACATCAGTAATGATTAGTGAGCTATGACGATGTTTCCATCAGTACTGATTTGTAAAAAACTGTGGAGTAAGTAGTTCAGATATAATGGGTGTTTTTTATTGAGGTATAGAACTTTAAGTTGGCATCACTTTTTTAACTGGCGGCCATTTTGTCAGCTGTCAAGTGATTAATATTTAGTTTGGTTTGCCATTTCATCATGAACAGGTTGACAAAAGAACAACGCTTGCAAATCGTGCAAATTTATTTCGAAAATAATGGTTCAGTTCGCGAAGTTTACCGCAAGCTCCGTCCATTTTATGGTCGACATAATCGTCCATCAGAGCAATTAATTCGGTTAACCATGGATCGTTTTCGCACTACGTTTACTCTATGTGATAATACGCATCCGCAGAGACGTCGAACAGTGCGCACCGAAGAAACAATTGCCGCTGTAGAGCAAAGTGTTGAAGAGGACCCGAATGAATCGATTCGCCACCGTGCACAGCAATTGGAGCTTTGTCCATCAACTTTATGGAAGATTTTGCGCAAAGATCTTGGCTTGCGACCTTACAAGATCCAGCTTGTGCAAGAATTAAAGCCGCGAGACCATGCAATGCGTCGTGATTTTGGTGTATGGGCCGAAAATGAGATTGATCTCGATGCTGATTTTCATCGCAAAATTTTGTTCAGTGATGAGGCTCATTTTTGGTTGAATGGCTACGTCAACAAGCAAAATTGCCGCATTTGGAGTGAAGAGAATCCACATGAGACCCTTGAGACGCCATTACATCCACAAAAACTGACTGTTTGGTGTGCTCTATGGGCTGGTGGAGTCATTGGGCCATACTTCTTCCGAAATAATGCTGGAGAGTCAGTTACCGTTAATGGAGACCGGTATAGAGCCATGATAACCGATTATTTTGTTCCCGAATTGGATGGCATGAATGTGAATGAGTTGTGGTTCCAACAAGACGGCGCTACATGCCACACAGCGCACGTCACAATCGATTTATTGAAGGAAACATTCCATGAGCGCATAATTTCGCGGAATGGACCTGTCAATTGGCCACCAAGATCGTGTGATTTGACACCATTGGATTATTTTCTTTGGGGATATGTGAAGGCGCTCGTCTACGCCAACAAACCAGAAACGTTAGGGGACTTGGAAGCCAACATTCGTGGCGTTATTGCCAACATACGGCCCCATATGCTCGAAAAAGTGGTTGAAAATTGGACCTGTAGAATTGGCTTTATTCGAGCCAGCCGCGGCGGCCACATGCCCGAAATCATATTTAAACATTAATGGCATTATCCTTCCAATAAAGCCAAATTGATGGACATTAAAACGATTTTCTTGTGTTTTATTTAAATTCGAAGTTCTATACCTCTAAAAAAAACACCCGATATGTATTGATAATTCATGAAGTTCACGAGAGAAACAAAATCACACGAATGCTTACATCAGTTTTGTTCATATCACCCTTAATAATAGAAACTTCTGATGTAAGTATATCAACACTGCCCATCAGATGATGCATCAAATAACCATTGTCATTGTTCTTGTAGGAAAGGTAGTAGCGATTCTAGAACAATACAAAATTTGTTGTAAAAATACCCGACTAACTGTCAAAACTTGCACAGAACCGGGTGGCACTGTTAGCACCGTTGAACCTGTAACAAATGTCAAACATCACACAAAGCTTTGGTGCTTGGCAGTTTGGCATCAGCCATGTTGTTACGAATATATTATCAACACAAATTTAATTTTACACAATTGACATTTAGCCAAGTAAATCACCTGTGTTATCGCTACTACTACCTTGTTGATCTGCCTTGATTCTGACTCTGAACTTGCGGGATGTGGATGATGTAATTGACACTAATACGAGTACATACACAATCTTAGCATTCATACATTGGCATTCTATACATTTGTCCGAAACAGAACAGAACGAAAAAGCCACAAACCGACCAATTGAAAAGAAGTAAAACAGCTGATTCATTACAGAACAGAACGCAAAGTTATGTACATAATTATAAATTACAATTAATATTTTTTCAATGCGATATCATAACTCGCACAAACTAATTCTGCCTCAAGTCCCGGCTATCTGAGGGATCGGCTTCGCTCACGGAATGACAGCTGTCCCCTGCCAAACATTGAACTCCGCTAATATTTTTTTAAAGTCTCTCTGGTACACACCATTATTTCGACAAACAATTTACATTTTTATATTTTATCTAGGAATTGGATTTTTTTAAGTTTTAAATTTATCTTATGCACATTCTTTGCTGCTGTTGATCAACGTTATAAATAGGTACATATTACACAAAAAATTAAGAAACCTTGACAAGGGATTTAAGATCCATTATGATGTTTAAGTAAATTCGCAAGTTTAATAAATTTGTTATTTTAGTTTTATTGAAAACCTTGCTGGGGATTTAAGTTATTAGTATTTTTTTTAACGTTTGAGTAAATTTAAAATTTATTTAACTTTTGAAAGTTAATAATCACAAGGAAAACATAAACATAATGGAATAATAAATTAAATAATTATTAATTATTAAAACATTGAACAGAGTGGCACTGAAGGGAAATAAATAAAAAATATTTTGAAATTATCAACAATCAGCAAAACAACTAAACGAATTTTGTGGTGTGTAGATGCAAAATGAAATTTTCAAATTGTACTAAGTTTTAAGAAAAAGTGTAGTTTTTTAGTCAGATTGTACTTTTTATTTTTGTTCGCTGAAGTAGTTAGCGCGTTGACTACAAAGCAATTAATGTCTAAGAACGTGGGTTCGAGCCCAGTTTCAGGCAAGTCATAACATCCTGCATTTTTTCAGATGTGCATTATTATGCTATTGTATTTGTTGTAGTTGGACTGTTGAACTGACGAAGGCGTAGCACTGGTCACTGAATAGTACCGACAGCAATTGATAGTGGTGTATGCTAGCGGACATCACAGCGCCCTCCTTCATCGGTATTGTAGCAAAATCACCGGCGAAGTAAAATAATTAATGAAACATGGCTACACAGCTTAAAAATTCATTTAATGCGCCTACTTGACATCAGAGGCGCTGCAACACTGATCTAATGCTGGCTACAGACTTTGCAACGTGTTTATGTAACACGTTTATCATTCATGTTTCATATTTTGATACAGACACTGCAACCAAGAATGAAACCATGAACGCAACATCATTTCTGTATTCTGTATTCGCATTGAACATCGCGCAAGAAAGAAACATAGTTGAAAAAATGAGCTGTGAGCTAAGTGAAACAGCGGCAATTATTATTATTGATGAATTGTTTTATGAAGAGGAGGAAAATGAGTTACAACCAAAGAAAAAATTTATATGGTAAAAAAAATTGGTAGATATTAAAAAAAAGAAGAGTTTTCAAATGAAAGACTATTGAAAGAGTTAAAAGAAAATTAGCCAAAAGATTACAGAAATTATGGGCGAAAAACTTTTCTTAAATTATTAGACATGATAAAACAAAATTACAAAATTCATTTATTTTTTCCGTGTTTGACAAAAATACAAACGTATGCACACCTTGCTGGTTTTCAATGAACTAAACCAGTAAAAAGAATAAACACGACTACACACTATGCAACCTACAATGACACAAGCCTGGTTGCATAAACACGTTGCACCGTCTGTAGCCAGCAATACAACAAATTTGTCTGATCACAAGAACATAAACAAATATCGTCTTTTTTAAACTATAAACCTTAGTACTCTGTTCAAAGTTGCGAAAAATGTTGAGCAACATTGGCGGTATTCAGTGTTTGGTGCAAATGCTCTTGCGAAAGTGCAAATGCAAAATATCGTAGCTTTTTTGTGAAATTTAACGGCAACTCTGTGTATTTTGTTGTTGGATTTTACAAAAAGGCTACGATATTTTGCATTTGCCTTTACGCAAGAGCATTTGCACCAAACACTGAATACCGCCATTGATTATTTCGTTTGAAAATTTTGACAACTGATCAGTGGCGACAATACCACGATTTATAACAAATTTATGGGTTTTATTGCCTTGAAATGAGCAACATTGTTTTTCTAATGAAAACCAAAAAATGTGTTTATTAAAAAAAATTAAAACAAATGGACAACAAAATAATTTTAGGAGCTTGTACTGCAACGTATCAATTAATGCAAATCGCAGCTGCTGCGGAGGAGCTCATTGAAGACACACGTTCTGCAAAAAGCACTCACCTTCATTTTATATTATATTTACATTATTTTCCAATACTTCTGGCAGCAAAAATAAAATTGAAACCACAACGTCAAGAAATATCTGATCAGCTGTTGTTTGCAATTCCGCACGAAATACATAAGTGGTGCTTACATTATTTCACAGTTGAAAAAAATTTTGCCAGAAATATTTTGTGGTTGAAAAAATAATGCCGCCAGAAACATTTCGTATGTTTTCACAAGATGAACAGAGTACATACAGCTTGTCAAAATTCACAAAATTTGAAAGCTGTGACGTAGGCTGCACTCAAATTTAAAGCAAATTTTTTCAGCAAGATGCCATCAAAAAAATAACTTACAATAATTTTTTCCCTACAATTATTAAAGGAAATAAACAAAATCATAGAAACAGAAAAAAACAAGCAACATATATATTTTTAATATTTGACTGTAAATTGAAACACTTAATGGAATGAAAATTTGTAAGCAAATTCTCGTCAAATTTTAAAAGTGTGAGTGTATTGGTAAGAAAAGTGAGAGAGAATTTAAAATTTGAATGTAAATTTGATCGTGCGACTACCAAGAAAATCAAATTGATTGCCATAATCGTAAAAACTTTATTTTTAAAAGGAAGACAATATACAATTGATGTTCAATCTTTCAATCAATTCATCGATACACAATTATTTGTGTATCCTTTTACGTTGAATTGTGTTACCAAATAAAAAAAAAAGATTTTATGTCGATGACATAATTATACAAAATTTAAATTTAATTACTTTATTACAAAAGATTTTCCTAATCTAGTCTATAATGAAAAATATGGAAATATTGAGCATGAAAAAAGGGAACTAAGATTTTTGGATTCTAGAGACAGCACATTAAATGCAGATATATTTTGGAAAAGAGGAAAGTAAATTAATCTACCAAACAGTGATCCTGTTTTTTTCAAATTTATGTGTATTTGTAAATAACTTAATGACCTTGCCAAACTCTTCAGCTAATGTTGAAATAATATTTTTAAAAAATAATTTCTTTTTTATTTAAAAAATAATTCCTCTGAATGTTACAATGTTAGAATTACAAAAAATACTATTAAAAAAACATAACTATGATGTGTACAAATAGTATTTTTATTTTGTAAGAACCCAATTTAAATCAATATCATATGTCCTTCTTTTGTACTTTATGATTGTACGCGTATAAAATTGAATAAATCAAAAAAATACTTCGACTCTAGACATGAATTGCAAGTTTATGAAAAACTGTATAATAGAATATTCTATGAATTTCTATTTAAATTAAAATAAAAAACAAATCATATAAAAAATTAAAGTTAAAATTAAGTTAAAAATTATTTTGGAAAGTATACATATAAACTGTTTCGACACAAAATCTCTTCAAATCTTGCTGTGAATTGAATAAAATGTTTAAAGTTTGTGCTGTTTTTAAGAAATCTGTTGAATTTTTAAATGAAAGATTGTTGTATAAAACAAACGGTTTTTGAGTGACGATTTTTTGACGACTTTATTTTAATACTGACGATTTCATTTACAAAATTTGACGATTTTTCTGAAAATATTGCTGGCAGCCCTGCTTGTGGATTGAACAATTAGCAGCCAACTTCACTATTTAACGCCGCGCTATTTGGGTTTGCATAATACATTTTGTATGATCATGAGAATTTCGACAGATAGAAAACGTTTGATGCGCTGATTTAGGTTCAATTGAAAGATGTTTTTAAGCTATTGCATAGCTTTTATCGCGGGCTTTGAGCGCGGCGACCGAACCAAGAAATTCCGTAACGAAAATAAGACCTAGCACTAAGTTTGTTTTTTAAGTCTTTTGTTTTTTAAAGTACTTGAATCGCCTATCGTAAGCTAACCCCTAAAGCATGCTATTTATTTCATCAACATACAGTATTGCCAGAACAGATTTTTACATGTAGGAAAACACAAAATGGCGTACTTACGTGCAGTCGTGGTTGTCAAAAAATGATATACTCAAACAAACAGACAATTCTTAGATTTTTAAGCGGTATTTTCCAGATATTTAGAGGATATCAAGTCTCAAACTTATGTTTCTTATTTCAGTTACCATAAACCTATAGTTTCAATGAATAACCTACATGTACGATTTTGTAAGATATTAAAAATATTTTAAGCGATATTAACTTCTCATTTATTCAATAAAAGAAAAAATTTGTTTTCTTATCGGTCACCACGCTCAAAAAGTGTAACTTGAATTAATATCAAAGAAAAAACTTGAATTAATATCAAAGAAAAAAAAAATACTGCATAAATAAAAAATAAATAAATAATTATAATTGCATAAGTTAATAAAAATGCTAAGCAATTAGTGCTGGCAAAGTATTGAGTAGTGGGTACTCAGTATCGAGTATTTCCTTTTTTTTTGGTTACTCAATACTCAAAAGTAGTTACTCGATACTTTTAGAGTTGTATTTTTAATAGTGCATAAAAATACATCACTGTATAAAAAGACAACTAGGTGTAAGATTCTTTAATCAAATCAAAACTTTAGAACAATTATATTACTTCTTAAGTTGTTATTAACGTTAAATTAAAAGTTAGCTTTACATTTATTTTTTATTTAATAATAAAAGACATACAAAACCAATAATAGTTGAAGATCTACTTTTAATTTTTGAAGAAACTACTTCAATTTGCAGATAAAAACTATGCGTTACAAATTCAAAAAATCCATTCAAAATATCGAGTAGCATTGAGTACCCAAATGAAAAGTATTGAATATTATTGAGTAATGAAAAGTAGTAGAATTTGCCAGCACTATAAGCAATAGCTTTGCCGCGGCAGTCCCCGAGTGCCAGACGTCTTTTTTTTGTTTTAAAATATGTGTGTATTCTTTCAGAAACTACAGGTAAAGCAACAAACATGAGTTAGTAAAAGTTCTGGAAATTCCCTATTTTCCCGGAATTTCGAGATTGAAAACTTTCCGGAATTCTTGTGACCAATTCTAATTACGAAATTTTTTTTAAACAACGATTTAGCCACTGCATATTTATATTTTCTATATTAATAACTTTATACATAATATTTATGTTAATATTCTTTGTATTTGCTCTTATTTTTCTTTTGCTTTCATTAAAGATTTTTTGATCAAAGAGATTTTACCATAAATCAAAATGCATATATTTTTATTTTTGTTTTATCATTTAATTATGGAAATAAATAAAAAAAAATAAACAAAGAATTTATTACAAAAACACATGCATAAAAACCGCAATCTGAAAATAATAAATAAATAAATATTTACGTCTGGGCACAGTGAAATAAGAAAAGGTAAAAATAAAGCAAATAAAGTCGTTTTAAATGTAACGAAATATGACGTCTGTCTATTAGTACAAGTGAAATTATTTGTATCAATTAAATAGAAGAATTAATGGCCACTTTTTATCTTCGTATTTAAATGTTATTTATCTTTAATTTCTTTTTAATTACGAAATTCCGTTTCAGTACTAACTTGAATGAAACTTAAATACAGTAAAACTATTTTATAGCGAACTCCACGGGACCAGCAAAATTAGTTCGTTATAAGAAAAGTTCGTGACATGTAAAAAAAGGAACTTTTACACAACATATATATGTACATACATACAAGTACACATAGTTGTACTTTTATTTTATCACACTGTACATACATACTACGTTTCGTCGTCCCGAAGTTAACTTCGCGTACCTCCAAAAATTTTTTTTGGAAAGTTTAAATCTACAAAAAAATTATTACATGATCCAAATTCGCACTACTTCCAGAGCACAAGTTCAGGATCTTAGGCCCGGTTCACACACGTCAGGTTTGACTCGTCATGTCTTGAGTTTTTCGGAGAAGCGGTTTTGTCTCATGATTTTTATGATTTTGTGATATATGTGACGACGACTTGACTATTTCATTAAAAAATTTATATTTTTAATTAATGTTTGTAAATTTTCTAATAAAAATGAAATAAAAAAATTAGAAAAAATAAATGGGTAAACTCGGGTTTGAACTTGAGCCAAATTAATCGTTTCAATATAATATATATTTTTTTAACCGTTTCATGCTACTGGAATTTTTTTTCATAAATATGTATCAGCTGTTTAAAAAATATACCATGTGAACCGAAAATGTAAAATTAAAAATTGATGTTGTCATTGTGTACATGTTTTTATCAGTTCGTTATGAAAGGGAAAAACGTCGGGACCAAGGCAGATCAACAAGTTAATGTTTAACATTTTCTAAAGCATTCATCTATAGTGACAGTGCTATCCGATTTTGTATATGTTTTGACAGCTAGTCAGGTATTTTCTACAGCAAATTTTGTATTGTTGTAGAAAAGCTATTACCTGTTTGATCTGTCTTGGCCGGGACTTTGGAATGAGTTCGTTACAAACGAAGATTCGCTATAAACTAGTTTTACTGTACATAAATATGTATATACCGACATACATACCTACATACATATCTACATAAGTATGTACATACACAACTGGACGTGTGTATGTAATTTTGTGAAATCGGTTCTATTGGAACTTCGTAGGTTAGAAGAGATTCCCAGAAGAATCAATATGGTTTAGATCGGGTCTAGGACCTATCCCACCCCGTGACGTAAAGCTTTACGGTAGTTCCACCGAGAACGTTTGGGTCAGTGTAAAGGGGTGTTTTAGCATGTTAAAGTCTCGCACTTCTGGCAAACACCATCACTGGGGGTTTATTTTGAAGATTTCATCCCATAATAAAAAAAATGTATACACTTAGTAAGTAAAGCATGGTACTCTGTTCATCATTTCGTGCGAACTGCTGTCAAAAGTCCATATAAACAAATTCATGCGAAATAATTCCAAAATAAGATGGCCGAAGTTGTACTCTGTTCATCTTGTGAAAACATACGAAATGTTTCAGGCAGCATTATTTTTTCAACCACAAAATGTTTCTGGCAACATATTTTTCAACTGTGAAATAACGTGCGGAATTGCAAACAACAGCTGATCAGATATTTCTGGGCGTTGTGGTTTTAATTTTAAGTTTGCTGCCCAGAAATAATTAAAATAATGGAAAATAATGTAAATATAATATAAAATGAAGGTGAGTGCTTTTTGCAGAACGTGTGTATTCAATGAGCTCCTCCGCAGCAGCTTCGATTTGCATTAATTGATACGGTGCAGTACAAGCTCCTAAAATTATTTTGTTGTCTATTTGTTTTATTTTTTTTTAAATAAACACATTGTTTTGTTTTCATAAGAAAAACAACGTTGCTCATTTCAAGGCAATAAAACCGATTGTCGCCACTGATCAGTTGTCAAAATTTTCAAACGATATAATCAACATTTTTCGCAAATTTGAACAGAGTACTAAGCTTATGGAAGTATGTATGTGTATACATATGTATGTGTATACATATGTATGTACTAGAGCCCTGCACAAGCATACTTAAACATGTGATTTAAACATTTGTTTCGTTTTAAACACACCGCAACATTAATGTTGCAATGCACATATACAGAAAATCACTACTGAAAGAAAATTTTATATCAACTTGTGCTTTTCAATATATACATGTATGTGCAACGCAACATTGATGTTGCCGAAGTGTTTCAACTAAACAAATGTTTCAAAGTACAGCCATATAGGAAACTAATTTTCTAGAAAATAACCAGTTAATCGTAAAATGGTAATTTATTTCAATCGTTGTAATTAATAACAGCTGTATAAATATTTAAAAATACTTTAAATGCCTCAATATGCGATTGTTAATGTGAACGTATTATAATACGTATTAGTATATTTTAACATAGAAGGTATATTTTAATATTTGAACAGCTGTCTTATTGTGATAACAAAATCATAATATCATTCTGATTGCTGCTAACATTGTTGAAAACAGAATAAAATACTTTTATACATTTTATAATTGTATTTAAAATAATTCTATTTACAAATATTTATTATTCTTTCATTTTCAACAAATGCCGCATTGTTCTGTTAATATTTTGTATGGGCGTTGCTACACTCGTTAGATACGATTCTACACAATGAGCTGCGTGAGGCTCTCGCAATTCTATGAAATCAACGAAAAAACAAATTTTCGCATCTGAATTTTTACTCTTAAGCAGGGTACTCTGTTCATTATTTCAGGCGAACTTCTGCCAAAAGCCCATATAAAAAAAACATGCGAAATAATTGCAAAATAATACTGCTGAAGTTGTACCACATAGGAGACCAGAGGTGACACGAGACTATATGTATCTGTAATACGATTATCTGATATTACATAATATTGCCATCTCTTTTCATTTATAATCAGATGGGGAAAAGGGCTGATTTCAGATCAAGCAAAACCTCATTATTTCATCCCTGGTCTACACTGAGGTTGTTATCTGGCAGTACTTTTTTCCAACTACAACATATTTCTGGCAACTTATTATATACGAGTATATATTATCCAAATGCAAAATTCAAAAACGACTTCTTGATTGATTACGATCCACCATATCAAAATACATTATTTTAGTATTAATTCCTTAATAAAAAAATAAGCTTAAACTGAAAAAATGTTAAAAAGGGTTGCTTAAATTTTGATATTAGAGTGTTTTTTGCTTGTTCTCTAAAATTTTTTCAATTTAATTTAAGGCTTTTATGAATTCATATGACGATATGTGTATATAAATACTTATGTTTTTAATGGAAAAAAATATTATCCTTTATATTGGCTGAAATTTTTACTCGGATATTTTGCAACAAACTCGGATTTTGAAAAATCCTCGGTCCCAAATTATTGATTGCAAAACCCGAGAGCGTACTAATTGCAGTTACTATTTTTTTATTATTAATCATTTTCTAACGGTTTTTAAAGTTCTAATTTTTTTCACTTTAAAAATCGAGTGTTAAAAAGGTCACACAAGTTACAAGAAGGAGTGCCAAACGTGACGATTTTTGTCGATTTTTTAGAGCGAATTTCACAAAATGTTGACTGACGATTTTTATTTAGTATCCATTATACATTGACGTTTTTTTGACTTCACTGCTTTTTGCTCAACATAACCTTTACGTGTGGCAAAATGCTAATCTCGATAGAAAAAAAAACATTTACATATATTGAAATGAATTGTTTGGCTTGAGTTCAAATCTGAGTTTACCCATTTCTTTTTAATTTTTAAGAAATTGTTTTTGGATAAGTTTTTTATTATATGATCATATTAAGAGAGGTACTATTTGGAACAATTTGTTGTTCATCAGACTAGGAGAACGGATTTCAGGGTCGCTAAACCATCTCATCAGCGTTCTTTGTTCGATTTTACCACTTTTGAGGTGGACTATGAACATCAACAATTTAACCGTATTATTTAACGAATTAGAATACGAAAAGTGAAATTTTATGAATTTCGGTTGGTACCAAATCCCATCTCTGATGATTAATTATTTCACATATTCCAGACTCTTCCGCTTTTTCCAGAGCCAGAAAAAATCTTTTATTTTTTCGGGCTTACGTCAATTAATTTTTTAACATTAAAAATTAAATAAACTTTTGGTTCAATTTAAATGAAAAATGAGTAGACCGGTTTTTAAGTGAACTTTCATTTATTTTAAATTACAATTTCAGTTAATTTTACGTACAGAATATTTTGAGTGTAGCAGCCCTGTTTACAACAAGTTCGTTTTAGATGCCCATCAAGCTTTTACATAATTTGCAGAATTAATTTTTAGCCGAATAGAAAATCCATATAATCACAAATGTTTGTATGTGTGTGCATATTTTGATGCACAAAATTTCATATCGATTTCCAGCAGACACACTTTGAAACATGTTCTCATGCTACACACATCCATACGCACACAAGTTTATATGTAAAACTTTTCAATTGTTGTGTGTTTATTATAGGTTTTAACAACAGAAACAACAACCAGCACTTGTTTGGTTTCGATAATGCTTAGCAACAATGTTGATAAACTTATTAAAGAATGTGTTTCATGTGAATGTTTCGTAACATTACATCAATAACCGCTGCTGGTTTAATGTTAGTATTATCTGCTTTTCAAATGGATTTTTATTGTTTTTGTACACTTAAAACAATAGAAATTCGTGTTACTCAATCGCTGTTTTAGTTTTGTTTTGTTTTGCAAAATAAACATTTAATAGGCAATTTAATAATTGAACCTTTCAAAATTATACGATCAATCTGCAGCAGTTTTGTTGTACGTTCATCCAGACAGTTATTTAAGCTTTCAATTTTTGTTGTTATAAGATGTTGGGTGGGTGCTGCTGATTATGGGGGTTGAATTTATTGAGCGTGTTTGCATTTGAACGTATGATTTGTGCAAAACACAAAAAAAAACTAAACAAAACAGTTGTCATCATCAGTTGTCTCATGTCATAGCAATTTATTTATTTATGTTCGGTTATCACTAATTTAATTTTTAACCTGATAAACGTCACTTGTTAATGTTTAAGTGAAATTTCCTCTTGGACATATCACGAATACAGATTATTTGAGAATTATTTACACTCAGAATATGCGTATGCATAATAGAGACCTCTGAGCCCTGTTTCTTAAAACAAAAAAGTGTTGTAGGTATTACGAGAAAAATACTAGCAAAAATTTATTATTTTACAAATATCGTTCCATTATTGCAAGTTAGTCATATCTCAAAAAAAGTCGTTCGTCAGAAAACGAGTTTAAAGTTGTTAATTTACAAACAAATCAATGGAAAAATAAAAAAGTATTCTCCCCTCGAGAGGTGAATAAATAAGATATTTTTATAAATTTTTTACACCAAATGAAGACGAATATTTTTGTATTCTTAACTCAAAAATCACTTTTTTTGAGATATGACTAACTAACAATAAAGGAGCGATCTGTGTTTCTGAAAGCTAGACGTCTAAAATACAAGTCACAATGCTGATAAGTTATTTTACGAGCGTATTTAATGTCATACAAGTATGTCATACACAGTTTCGTTTCTCTAAACTTAAAACTGAAGGTAGAATCACACGATTGCCGCAAATACACCAATCAGACCCAATTTTTATTGTGCTGAATTGGTGCACAATAATAATATTGTCGCCATCAAATCTACTGCAGTCACATGATTGCCCCATTTTATAAAAATTTGATTGCCGCAGACTGGCGAAGAATGAATTTATGGCAACAATTGCTGCAGCCCAGTCATACGATTGTTGTAACTTGCACCAACAAACAGCCGTTATGGTAGTTTTTAGTTTCTTTTGTTTTATGTGCAATTTTTTTTCTTTAGCATATTGATGTAATTACATCAATGCTGCATCATAGCTTTTAATTGGCCTCTAAATTATTATTAATAGATTACTGATTATCAGGGACAGGGGTTTCATGCAAATGCATGTTTTTTCATAGGCCTGATAATTGTAAAACCAAAATAGCTTTTCGAAACAGTGAATTTGATTAAAAATGGCATCGATTTGTTAGTGCATATTTTTGCATATTTTGATGAAAATGCATATTTTTTCTATAAATGCATATTTTTATGTCATATTTTGATATAAATTCGAATTAAAAAAAATAGTTATTTCTTAATTATTAATATTTTCTTATTTTTATGAAGTTTGTCTTTATAATATTTTGTCTTGTCTACACGAAGCCTAAGATAAACACTATACAAGTGCGCAGCTACCCGACTTGAAATAAATTGTGATTTCTACGATGGCATTATTCAATCCATACGCAGGCATACTTACAAATTTATCGTCACGTTTGCTTGTGTGTATGTGTTTTAACGGCTTTAAATTTCAACTGAAGACAGAGTACAAAGCGAATTCATGTACCAGGTGGTGTCAAGTCTGCAACAACAAAATCTGTCTAGTTAGTACATACCTTATTGCGATGGAATTTGACAAGTTAAACTTCATAAAAAAATCACCTTGTGATGATGCGATTAAAGAAAAATATTCTATAAAAGATCAGAAATCATTTAAATATACTCCAATCACATCGGCAGATGTTGAAAGGTCTTTTTCAATGTACAAACATTTTCTGAGACCAAATAGATTGAACTTTACTTTTGAAAACATAAAGCAAATTTTATTTTTGCATGTAAATAAATAACAAAATTTTGTAATATACTTATATATATCATTTTCTTTTTGTATTTTTGACTACTTTACATACATATCCAATGAGACTGAATTAAAATGTTAAGTTTTTTATTTTTTTATATAAATAAAAATTTTAAAATAAGTGCATATTTTTTTCTTTTTAATGCATATTTTGCGTTTTTTATGGCATATTTTAGGCGCTATTATTGCATGAAACCCCTGTCCCTGCTGATTATTATAGTAAAATAAATACAATCTAAGTGATGTATTTTACACTTTTTAAAATAGTATAAAAGGAGTTAATAATTCCATCGATGGCAACAGGTGATTTATCAGGTATAGAGAGGATATCAATCCAGTTTGTGTTGGTTAACAAAAAGTTTAGATTTTCGTAGTCAGCTTTCTTAAGACAATACTCCATTATACGATTTTGGCTCCGTCTAGGAATTATTTTGTACTGGAAATTAAATTTTAATTCGATTGTGAGCTGAAATCGGTCCTCCGGTCTAGAGATTGGATAGTGACGAGTCAGAGTACATTCGGCAGGTTCATTTACAAATACCAGGTCAAGTAATCTGCTAAAATCATTGTAGACACCATTTACTTGAAAAAGACACGCATCAGATAAGTTGTTTAAAAATTCATCAATAAAGTTATTAGTGTTCATCGGGAAGTAACAGAAAGAGTCCGGTAAAAATTTCCAAGTAAGAAACGGTAAATTAAAGTCACCAATAATAAAAATGGAGTCTTCGGGATTAGATAGAAGAACAACAGATTTAATGGAATCCGAGTGTTGAAGATAAATCGCTTGGTCAGAGTTCGGTGGAATTGTATGAACATGTAATGAAAATTTTCTTATGATTAAGAATTATCTTTACACCAATAAATTCAATATTGCGTGGATGATAGAACTCAATTTCAAAAGAAGGCAAGTGTGATTTGATACAGCAACTACAACTCCACCTCCAGTAGTATCAGTTTCTCTTACTCGTCTATACATAATATATGTAAATGTTGCAAAAAATTTCGTTATTTAAAATGTTTCCATGGAGCCAAGTTTCGGTGAATACAATTACATATGTATGTGATGACTAAGCCCAAAACTTTCAATAAATAAATTAGATAACTTAGATTTAATTCCATTTACGTTCTGATATAAAATATTTAATTGATTATCAAAGGAGTGGATTAGTTTTTTGAGCTGTGAGTTGTACTCGCAGGCAATCGAGCAATATTTGTAGGTCTATGATTGTCATTGTTTATAAATTCACGTACTATAGCATTATCAGGCAAAAAATTTGGATCAACAACATGATCAAATAAATCAAAAGGCACCGTGATCTCAAACGAAGCAATACTTCGCTGCTGAGAATATTTAAATTTGTAAGCTATAATGTCAATCACCATTACGCTTTAATTTATTTTTTATTTAGTAGACTATATGGTTACATTATATGGTTGAAGTTTCATATGCAAAACTTAATAAATTTAACTAAAACAAAAAATTAAAAAATTAAATATTTTTTTTTGCATTACTTCTATATGTCTAAATAATATATTATTTTCAAAGAGAAAACGAAACCATGCATTTAAGGGTTAACGTTTCGAATAAGTTTAAATTATTTACACAAAACAATCGGCGCACACGAAAAATCAAATAAAATTGCCGCGTATTGGCTACTTTGATTGCCGCACAAGAACACAATAAATATTGGTGCATTTTTAACATTTATATTGGCGCATGGTTGCCCATCAACCCTTCACACGATTGCCGCACCAGAGTTGCAATTGATTGCGGAAAATAAGCAAAATATTGTTCGCGATTGCCGTAGGGGACAATAAATTGTGAAATCTCATGATTGTCATATAAAATAGACCGATAATTGAAGCATTGCGGCAATCGTGTGATCCTACCTTAAGACTTATAATTTGAAATATCTATCAAAATATTGCAGAAACTATCGCAGTTCGTAAAAATATATACAATTAATAAAAATTCTACAAGTGTTTATAATTTTTGATTATACAGTATTTTTCGTTTAGCTGCACATTCAAGTTTGTAGGAAAATTCGTGCACATAAGCAAAATATTCTGTTATGCAGTTTCACATAGCAGCATAAATAATGCTGCTAAGTGAATTCACCTGTCTGTCTAAATATGTTCTTATGTAAAAAATTGTTTTTTATTGCAAAAATAAATTTACTGCCTGTTCGTCGGTATCGAAAGAAAATTTTCTTTCGTATAATTACATTTAAAACAAAAACAAAACTTTAAAAGTGGTTTTTGTTTCAAATGTAATAATTCCAAAGAAATTTTTCTTTCGATATCGACAAACATGCAGTTAGTCTAACTATACTCGTAAGCATAAGAGTTTTGAAAACTTTTCAAATGTGGTTCATGTATTTAGCATTTGATAGTTCCTCCATTGGAGGACAACGAATGTTGAACCATTTTCAGAGATCTACTGATGAATTGGCATATGCAGCTACCGAAATGATGGTACATAGATTAACTAACCACAACAAATCAATTTAACTGTTTTTAATTTATTATCAATGAAAGCAATAAAAAACGAATACAATTCATTAAAATAATAAAACAGGCGCATAAATACTAAGTAGAATGAATTCGGATTTTATTAAAACGAAAAGCCAATGCCGCCGCCAAATCAGTATCGGGTTCGTTCCCTGGTATGGACATCAAGGTGGTTCGAAAAAAGTTGTGCCAGTCGCACCCTGGGATTAAAGATTAGTTTAAAACAATTTCCAAAAAATTTATTTTTGTCACGTTTTTGGATACCGCCCTTTTAGTTTTTTTGTACACTTCCCCGCTGGTGACTTTCTAAGCCGACAGCTTAAAATAATATCAAATTTTTTGAACGTGGCAAGAAAGCTGTTCTAAAACTTAGTAAGTCTACTTTTTAATTGCGATTTTATTATCGTTGGCAAAATAATAATGATTTTTTGTTTTTGTTTTAAGTTAAGTAAATTATTTTGTATTAAAACCAAAATTTGAATGCAGTTGTCCACAATATGTACGTCCACAATGCACGTACACGATTTATTTTCTACCAAAAGTTTGCCATTATACACAATATTTTGTATTTTGTGCAGCAAGACGAAAAATGCCGTTAAGCGAAATGCAGCTAAACGAAAAATACTGTATTGCATATTTAGGAAAAACTAATAAAAAAAAATAAAAAAACAATAAAGAAATTATTAACAAGTCAAGAACTACTTAATGTTCATTAGATCATTAAAGAAATATAAACCTGAAAATACCGTGATAAACAAACCCAGAATTGGGCAGTCGCATAAACTTATGGAATCAGATGAGCGACGAATACCGCATGAAGTAAAAAAGAATCCTAAAATGAATGCTTCCATTGTATTTCAAAGAAAACCCAGAAAGCTAAGATTAGATTTTGCAAGGAAGCATGTTAATGAGCTTCCAGAGTTCTGAATAAATGTAATTTTTGCTCACGTGATTAGCGTGAGTTATCGTAATCAATTTTTTGTTTCAATTACGTGAGCGTGCATGAAAGCGAGTACAAAGAAATTAAGCGTGCATAAGTAGATTTTTGACGTGATTGCTTTGTAATTTTTTGCTATATTGTTATTTGTAATTAATATTTCTACGTAATTACTTAAATTGTTTTAAGTTTATGTTGAAAGGAATTGTTTGGCTCAATTTCAAATCTTTACTCATTTCTTTATTAATTTTAGAAATTTTTTTGATAAACTAAAATTGTTTTTATTATGAAAGTATTATTGGAACAGTCTATTCATCAGATTAGCAGAATGGATCAGTGATGATAATAATATATATTTAATTATTAAAAATTTTTTTTCGTGTTTATTTCGTGATTGTGGGTTTTCGTGATTGTGCGTAACTTTTTTGCCTACTCGCGTGAGCATGCATGAACGGGAGCCAAAAATATAAGTTCGTGCATGAGTGAAACTTTTTATAGTGAGCGTGAGTGAGAAATCACTCACGATCCCATCTCTAGTTTATATTTACAAAATATCCAAACTTTTGTTTGTTCAATTTGTGTTCATTTTTTATTCAAATTTTCAATAATTTCTTATAGGTACTACCTTCTATATGGACCGCAAAAACTTTCAAAGTAATCCACACTTCCTTGTCTTGCTAATTTGTAGCATCCAAAAAATTCAATGATTTCTGTTAACATATTTGATTTAATTTTTGTTTACAATAATTTTTGACAAGGGCTTAGACTTTACACAAATAAAAATTCCTTTTTTTGTTGTATTGTTGTAGTTGTAGCCCTCATAATGCCATCTGTTTACTTCATCATGGTTCATAATAAAACGATTTGAAACGTACTTCTTTGTTAAATTCAATATTTTATCATTTTTTATTTACACAAACAAAAATATTGTAGTACTTCTCCAATAGTTTTTTTTGCCCACTGTAAGTAGTTGCTTGTTGCAATATTTGGAATTTTACAAATCTAATTACAACAAAAACTGTTAAAACTAACGTTTAGCTGAAAATATCGATCATACTTAAGAGTCAAATAGACTACGCAAGCGGTTTGCCAAGCGTACTTTTTTCATTTGCGCAAATAGACTACACAAAACTAATTTGTACCAGCATCGATTTCTCAAACAATTTAAAAACGTAAAACACAAGCGGTTCGTCACAAATTCAATACGGCAGTCGGGAAATTTAAATTTATTGATTTTTCTGCCAAGCCGCTTGTCAAACACGACAACAACCTCATATATTAGATCGCAGACTTGCACAAACTTGCGTAGTCTATTTTGGCACTTTAAAGAATTTATTAGATTTTCCAACTATAAAAGTTCTAAATAAAAAAGTAGCGATTAGATATTAACAACGCTTAGTGTTAATTAAGTATTTCGAGTTAATAACAAATAATTTCTAAATGACATTTTGAAATGTGTGTATTTCACAACTGTAATTTATTTAATTAAATGTTTGAAGGTTAAAAAGAAGGGGGCAGGTCTGTTCTAACTAACAGAGATTTTCTGTAATTAAATTTACTCAGAAACAGTAGGAAGCTGTACTCCGTTCCCTGAAATACATACTTGTAATTATTTGCACGTGAGCCGAGAACAGCTGCTGTTCTTTTCTATTTTACAATTACTATTTTACTATGTACATATTTTTTCTAAGTAAATTCCAATTTTTTCTTGCTTTCAAAGTGATAAATTTAATAAAACCCGACAAGCGATATAAAGTTTAGTTTTTTTTTTTTTTGTTTTTTTGTATAATTTTATTCACACGATTTATTATTTCTATTTTTTAAGATTATTAAAACCAATTTACAGGAAATGCAATAAATGAAAACGGGTTTCAACAAAAACCCCACAATGTATTGAGTACACTGCAAAAAAATATATACATACATACTATATATTATAGATTAAGCTTGTGTTTGGATTTTCGATTTAGAGTTTCTGTGACTTGTTGAAATGTGTTGTCGCGCCTGCTGTCCTCTAGACTCTGCACAAATGCGTCTAAAAACCTTTCCTAATTGAATTTTCGTTTTGATTAACACTGGCACGACCACGACAACACCGAAACGAAAGGTAATACATACCCAGGCACCCTAAATGATGAAACAGAACAAATCTGCAACTTCAGGACCAAACGCTGATGGCCCATAATAAAATCGACGGCAGTAACTTCAAATTCTCTCTTATTATTGTTTGATTTTCTTTTGTTTGCATTTTTCGTATGACAAATGTATGTGATTTCATGAAAACACGGCGACGAAAAAACGATGTTAAAATAAAATATATTCTATTTCACGACCGCTTTCTCTGACAAAATTTTATGTCAAATTTTATGTCAAATCGTGTGACAGAGAAAGAATAACAACTACTACAATAGCATGCCGTCTGATGTCATCCCAGGTCTGCTTTGTGTTATAAATACACTGTACAACAATTTCGAACTTTTCCCAAAATTGCGGGGCTCTGACAATAGTACATTCTGGTAGAGGAGACCAACAAAAACATTTACGTGTGACGGTGTTTTGAAGTATCACATCAGAATTTTATTTTAGAGGGTTAAAGTTTTCCCCATTGGCCCGTTCGTGCAGCACATCGGTATATATGTACATACTTACATACATACGTATATTTTTTTGTCTCTTCTGCCAGAATCCATTGCGTATTATACTGTGGTATAATATTTATTCCAAAATAAAAGATATAATATTATTATAGAATATGTATTGTCAAATAAATGAACTTTATATTGAGTAATTTTCTAGGCTGCAAATAAAAAATGTTGGAATTTCTTTGTCTGAGTGGTTAAATGTTCTTGAAATTAGTTTGCAGGTTTACACTCTAAGCCGACAATTTGAACTCAAAGCAAAATTAGTAAAAGGCAAAAGAATAAACATGCAAAATGGGGGAAAAAGTAAAAATTTAAATAATTAAAAATGTTAATTGTTCAAAATTCTATTCAATCAATTAATCATGACCTTGGATAACTAAAATTAGAATTAATTAATTTATCATGAATTTGAATAAATAAACGATTAAACCGATTTGGATTAATCGAATGACTGAATAATTGATTAATCGCATGTGCAGATAAAACCAAAATCTCTAAAATGAAAGTTAAAAATTGATTTTAGTTTTTGCGATCAATAATAAAAGTTAAAATTATTTTTTTTATTAGAAAAATAAATTGTAATAAATCCGTATCGTATAAAATAAACTACTGATCTGATTACAAAATGATTGTATGCAAAGGGTATGTAAGTAACCCGTTCAAGTCGGGTTTGAAAACTTATTATGTTATAATTATACGTTTGAATTTTATGTGTTTTATAAATGGTTGTATTGAGGACAGGTATGGAAAAATTCTATTTGTTAGATTAATTTGTAAAACATCTTTTAAATATGTGATAAGTAAAACCAGAAAATAAATTCTTCTTAATGATATATATATATATATATATATATATATATATATATATATATATATATATATATATAATATAGTATTTAATTCATTTCAATTTAATTTGCAAACCATTTTAATCAAAATTGTTTGTCGCGAAAAAGTTATTAACTATTTCGCGTAAAACTGGAAGTCCCATATCTGGTTTAATTTTATGGTATCAACTGAATTGAGTGTCGACTGTTGTGGAAGAAGAAGATTTTAATGAAAACAAAATTTAAGAAAAAGTAAAAAAATCGCAATTATATTGGTGAGCATAAGGCATATTAGTTCATTTATTTTTTTCAGTTTCACTTTTCATGTTTTTTTTTATTTGGTAAAAAGAAATTTGTTGTTCGACATAAATTATTTACTCACAATGAATTGACTACATTGAATTAATATTTAAAATGCGACAAAATAACGATACAAAAAATTTGTCTGTTCACAAGATCATAAACAAATATCGTCTTTTTTTAAACGATAAGCAATACGACTGAGCTTGTGAATTGAACATACATAAACACATATGTATTATCCCTAGAAGCACTTAGGTTCTGTTCACTTATAACGTAAAGCATTAAAAAAAATCAGTATAAATTATAAATTCCATAATAGACAACCGCTTCCCCCATAAACAGAGAGCGTTATGTAATACGTGAACAGCCCCCCTAATGCATAATCTCCCTTATGAATAATAGGCGAATATTTTCTCACATGAAATATTTCCACTGAAAAAACGTTGGTGAAAAAGTTTAACAAAATAGTGCAACAATATAAAATTGCGATCAAAATTTGAACGAAAGGAAACAGATTTCACGTGAACATTTAATCGCTTTAAGAATAAATAATGATGTGAATATTGTATATTGTTGTATCTTTGATATTTTTTCAAATGTAATTTAAATTATTGTAATCAAATTAAATTATATTTTTGCATCGGCATTTGTGCAATTACAATTAAGTATTATTAGCGGTATTCAGTGTTTCAAGCAGATGGGGTTGCAAAAGTGCAAATGAAAAAAATATCTTAGTTTTTTTTATCAAATCCAGCAGCAGTTAGTATTTTGTTGTCGGATTTTATAAAATATCTTTGCTTTTTTATAAAATCCAACAGAATTTTCTTGAATTTCGTTTATTGGATTTTATAAAAAGAAAAGAGATAATCACCCTTATTCCAATTGTCGTCGTCAACGTCGCCGTCATTTTATTGTCAATATTTTGTTTCAACGTCGTCATCAATTCAATACCATTTTTTCATTCTATAGCAGGATGACGACGACGTTGACGATTTATCGTTTATGTCAACATATCAAACACACATCTCTAAATATTTGAAACAGCTGTTTGGTTTTTTTGTTAACTTTGAACAAAAATTTTATTAAAAGTCGAAATGTTTTTTACTTGTGATATAAATTCAGACTCGAGTGATACAAGGAAAACAAAATCTCATATTAGAACGAAAGCTTCTGAGACAGAAATTCGACATATTTAACCTACCGGACAGCAAATGAACACCAATTTCAGTGTATTGCTTTAATTATTGTATAGTTTTTTTTTAAGGTTTGAAAGTTACTCTAGAGTACTTTAAATTTCAATTCTCGCCAAACCTATTAAGAAATTTTATTTTTATGTTCCACTATTTTCGCTCATTATTTCCTTACTTTTTGTCATCCATCTCCTAAACGTATCGGCGAGCCAAGAGAATTTAAGGCTCTTGCGATTTCTTCCCATTGTTCTCTAAAATTACTTGGAATAGTGCCTCTGCAAAATCCCACTGCAAGAAAAGGATTCTTCTCCAAATCTTCCACTAATTTTTCAAACTGAGTTGCATTTGTTATCTTAAATTTTTCAGTTTTTTCCATTTTTCAATTTAGATATATTTCAAATAAAGTCAAGTCGTTATGAAAAATGGCGACGACAAATTCAAAGTCGTTTCAAAACAATATCGCCGTAAAATTTTCTTGCAGAATACAATTGCTATGTTGACAGTCATCGATAATATCCGATAACGACAACTGGAATAAAAATTTGAATTAAACAAGGCAAAAAAATATTGTTTTGTATTTATGTTGACAACTGGAATAAGGGTGAATATTTTGCATTTGCATTTTTACAAGAGTTTTCGCACCAGACGCTGAATTCCGTTTCTGTATTTCCTGCTAAGTTTATTAAAATATGCCATTTTAAAGTCAAAATAAAATAATTTCTAACACATTTGAAAATCTTCCAATATAAATTTACTGCCAATTTCACATTTAAATATAAATTTTTAAATTTTGTTTTATGGAAAGCAAATATGTGCAATTCAATGAACTTATCATACAAAGACAATAAAGACTTTTTATCAAAATTTTGGCAAATAAACATTTTGCCATATTTCTTGCCAACATCAGAGGAGTCCGCAGAACACATCGAAAATTGATACTCGTACTTTGAAACAGCACTGAAATCTTAGAGGAGATGAGATCGTGGGTTGTATTTTTTTGCCTTTTTCAAAATCATTCTGCATGCCAGTACAGTTTTATGATTATTATTTTTTTTTTGTATATTAATTTTTGTGGATCTCAGGCAATGATTCACAATAAAATATAAATATAAAACAAAAGTAAATATCAACAGTGACAAACAAACATTATGGCATAAAGTAATTATAATCAAAATGTTTTAAAGAAAATATTTAAATATACTTTTGTATACTTAAATTGAATCTTATGTGTATAGAAAACATCATCGATGATTTGTTGTTATTTAAAACGAAAATTTAAGTGCCCGATAAAATTTATCTACAATTAAATTTTCAACAATTATAACATAAGAGTTTGGTAAATATTTTAAAATGAATTAATTTAATTATTATTTAAAAGGAAAACTTCAAAGATTAAACACAGTACAACACATGATTTTGGGGCTCAATTCAGAGAATTGCACACGAACGTAACCCCAAAAATAAGAACTTCTGAATCATTCGTTTTGACAAGTTGGTGGCTGCATTAATAATTTAATGGCCATACGAATTTTTTTGTTCAAGGTGGATTTTTATTACTTTTTCTATATTTTAACACGGCTATATCTCGGTATACCGTACGTATACTTGTTATTTCCCGTATTGAAATACATATTCAATGTTCTTCTTAGGGAATGCTAAATTGATTCCATTTCGATTTTTCGATTGACTTTTTTAAATCGATTAATCGCACCTAAAAATCGATTTTAAAATCGTTTAAACTTTTAAACAAAAAAAAAACTTTATTCATAAAAATTCATGTATATAGAAAACAAACAAAACTTAATATACAAAAAAAATAGACACAAAAGCAAAAAAGAAAAACTATTTCTAAAAGGTAAATATCTGCATATTACATACATATTTGTTCAATTCACAAGCTCAGTCGTATGACTTATCGTTAAAAACAAAAATGGGACATGAGATAAAAACCAACGTGTAATAATGTGTTAATTTAACGTTAATTAGTGATGGTAAGATTTTAATATTGATAGTGGTAAAGCAGTGTTTACTGTGAAAACAACTAATAATACAAATAACTCTCGTATACTTTTTCGAGACATTATTTGTATAAATAAAAATTTGAAATCACATTCAATTGAGCCACCTAAACAGTGGCGGATACATGGAAACACACATGAACACTGATGATGGAAGTGTAGCGGCTCCATAAAAACAACGTTGTTTCTGTTCTGCCGTGTAAGTTGAAATTAATTAGTGTTAAAATTTTCCCTTGTTCCTTTGGAATATTGTCTCATGTCCAATTCTTTCTGACTAAAAATGTTACGAACATTAACCGAAAAATAATAATCACTTTGGATTAAAAAAAACCACTAACAACAAAAATTGTTCGAAAAATAATCACATTAAATAGAAGACGATATTTGTTTATGGGCTTGTGAACAGACAAATTTGTTGTATCATCACTTTTTCGTATTTTAAATCTCAATTCAATGTAGTCTGTGAAATTAGTGAGTTTGACAACAATTTTTAATTATTATTCAATTTATGTACTCTTATACGTATAATATCTGCAATAAAATTTATTAATATAAATAAAAATAAACACAAATGATGTCGTCGGAGGAAATATCACTAGCTATTGAAAAACTTACCAAGAACAAAATCGAGTTAAATTAAGATATAAACACATTCACAACAGCAGGCTACACGGATACAAGGATACAAATTTCTCTGGCTTTTTCAAAATTTTGCAACTTTTTTGCGAAATTTCGCGTTTTTTGCAAAACGGGTGACTTTTTCTATTTTTTATTATTTCATCGACATTTTATTTATTTATTTATTGAGTCCCCTTGCATAACAAGACTTAATCTTATAATTACAATGCAAGGCTGTTTAACCCTGCAGTACTAATGTTAGTCATTTTGAATAACACTGTTTTTATTTTTGCGTGTAACTTTTTTTTGCTGCTATGGAAAGATCTAACTCTTTTTGTAATCTCAGTTGATGGTACGCTCTTGCTTTGAACGGTCACTTTGCTGCAGTAAGTAATGCTATTTTTGAGTTTTTGAAGTCATGTTAGTCAAAATGACTAACAGGAGCATTTCACAATTGTGGATAAAACTCTAAAAAATATTTTTTTGCCTTTTCAGTATTATTTGACATGTTTTCTTATAATACCAATGAATTTAAAATTTTTTGTTTTTTAATTTTTTACTTTTATTTTTCATTAAAAAATTTGTGTTTGCGGAAGTGTTCCTAGAAGAGCACCTTTAATGAAATAAATGCAAAAATTAAATTATTCTGGAAAACTTTCATATTATTGTTTTTTTAGACACTGGACAAATAAAGTAGTCAAATTAAAAAAATATTAAAATTATTTCATGTGAAGCGGAGTTATATTCATGTTAGCCGATTTGACTAACAATTAGTATTAATGTAGAAAAAAATCATGTTAGTACTCTAGGGTTAATGTATAGTAATTCTTCCCAATGATTGGAAGTTATTGCGAATTTTCGTAATTTTTTTAGTTTTTTGACAGTTTTTCACATTCCTTGCATTTCAATCTCGTTTTAGAAGATTTTACGACTTATAAATTTTGCAACTTTTGGGGGAATTTCGCGTTACAATTAGAATTTTTCCATACCTGGCCTCAATACAACCATTTATAAAACATATAAAAATCAAACGTATAATTACTATAACACGCTTTTGCATGAAAATTACCAACAACAAAAATACAATAATGTATAATTAAACGATTACACAACACATACGAAGTTAAGACGAGCTTGAGAATTGGACCATTGTAATTATGTTTTAAATTAAAATTATTGAAAATTGCAGTATTTTAGTAATTTTTATTTATTAAAATCAACTTTCACTAATTCCAAAAGTTAATTATCATCAAACCAATCTTGTTCGCTAAGATTTTGTAGAAAAAGTTGTGAGTTTATGTGATGACTGCTTAGACTGTTTCTTTGCTGAATTACTATTAAGCCAGCTTTAGAAAACAAATGCTCACATGGCACTGATATCGCAAGGATGCACAAATATTCCCTTGCAATGTCGTAGATGTTGGGATATATTGCTTTGTATTTTTCCCACTCACAGTTAAATACACCAACAACTGAAAAAAATCCCGTTACAGTACGTTACATACGCAGACTTTTTCTTAGCTAGGGATGCAACCTTTTTCAATTGGACATCAATAAAATGTAAGTTATCGAGTTATTTGAAACAGATTTGCAAGAAATACATTTGTTAGAAGTCGTTCTATTAAAACACACTTGAACTGCTTAACTGGCTTAAGTGTTTAATAACAATTCGGGCATAAGAACTATTTTTCAGTGTGTGTACGCAGACTTGTTATACTAAGTGTACTTATTTAATTATTTTTGAAATTATAGTTTCTACGATTTCAGCGTTACTAAAGTGAAGTTTTTTAAAACGCGGCTCCAAAATAGTTGCTATACCCAATATAGAATTTTTCTCGACATTCTTGAATTTATCTTGAAGATTGAAAACGAGCTTTTTTCTTGATTCAAATGCAGCTGAATCGATTGGCAGAAAATTTTCAACACTCTAATCTGTTTTTTAAAATATGCCAATGCCAAACTTGACTTGGAGGCATTCTACGAGTACATATTTATGCAGGAAATTTGTTTCACAAACCACAAATTATCGACTTTTTGAGCATTATTAAAAATTAAAAAGATATTCCCGCTCAAATAAATAAATGAATGCTTGCACTGAAACAAACCCACACTTGTTTTTATAATGTATTTAAAGATGTCAGCTTAAAAAGAATTGTATGAGTGGTCGGCATACTATTTATTTTGACAAAGTATAGTGAAGAATTGTTTTATTGTTTTTTAATATTGAAATTCCTATAACGGCACAGTTATCATGATATTTTCTTTACACTAATTCTTAACTATACGTATGCAAAATATTTTGTTAAAATCTTTATTTATTCTCATTCTGAAGGGAAAAATGCAATTTGGTACAACAATTTGTAACGGCATCCATAATTATTTTGACATTCTATAATTTCATCTCATTTTGTTTTTTGTGTTAAGCTTAAATACAAAGCGGTCGTTGTTGAGTATTAAGTATGTATTAACATTCGATTAAAGATAAATAAAAAAATTCTATTACTATTTTGTAAATATGGGAAAAATAGTGGAATTAACTAACACCGTCAGGAGTGAAATTATAACCAAGTATAATCTTGGAATATCGGTAACAAATATTGCCAAGGAGTACAATATACCTAGACAAACCGTTTATTATCAAATAAATAAATGTAAAGAAACAGAATCTGTCATTAATTTGCCTCGAACAGAAAGAAAACGTAAAACAACGACAGTGGAAGATCGACAAATTATCAGAAAATTTAAATCTAATCCAGGTTTGACACCTAAAGCCTCTGCGTTGGAATGGAATTCGCACTGGGATAGTCATTTAAGCGAAAGAACAGTTCGACGACGTCTAAAAGAAGCCAACAGTAATACTTAAGTATGTAGCAAGATCAATTCCATGTATAGCCCCAAGGAACCAAATTAAAAGGTTAGAATTCGCAAACAGATACGTGGACAAGCCCCCATCATTCTGGCAAAGAGTCTTATGGACCGACGAAAGTACTTCCGAGTATCACTCGTCAAAGAAAAAAGTTTTTGTTAGACTAGATCAAAAAACTCGAAAAAAATCGCACCTATTGTCGAAAAAGTTAGTCATGGAGGTGGTACAGTCATGTTCTGGGACTGTATAGCATATAAAGACTTGGGAGACTTGGTTCCGATCGAAGGTTCGATGAACCAAAACCAATATTTGAAAATTTTAAATGAAAACGCATTTCCTTCTGGCGATAGGTTGGTTTAGCCGTCATCTATTTTCCAACAGGACAATTCGCCTTGCCACAAGAGTAAAATGATTAAGAAATTTTTGACAGAAAATTGCATTGAAACTTTGGATTAGCCAACCCAAAGTCCGGATTTTATGTGATTGAGAATGTTTGGTCATGGTCATAAAGCGCCAAAGAACCGCAGATCTGACAAGAACCAGGGAAGGAACAATTTCAGAGGTTAAATCTTTGTGGGAGGACATACCAACAAAATACATTCAAAACTTGATCGATTCAGTTCCTAAAATACTCCGGAAAGTCATTGCCGCTAAAGGAGGATACACGTTTTATTAATATTAAATATATCTAAAAGTATTATAAAAGTTGGAATAACATATTATCGTTTAAAGATTTAGAATATTATATGTCAAAATACTTATGCCACCCCTAAATTTTTAAATTAGTTGCATAGAATGTAAATTTAATTTAAGAAATTATGATTTTATGTTTTTTAGTTATTAAATAAATGCTAATTTCATTTTAAAAAAATTGGGAATTTTTAATTTTTTGGAAATCTGAAAAAATTCAAAATGGTAAAATTTCTCATGCGTCAAAATAAATATGCCGACCACTGTACCTTAACCCCTAAATGCATGGGTTCTCAGATCTTTGCGAAAAATACATATTATATGTAAACCGACAAAAAATATTACTGCGTTTAAATTTTTCCAAAAAAAATTATAATTATTAATTTTTTTTGTAATTAGTTGTATCTTTTAAGACACACTATGCACTCGCCGGTCCCCGATTTTAATGACAAAATATAATTTTTCATATATTTTATATAAGATATAAGTAAAAAATATATAAATATTTATTTTTATTGATTGTGAGAATTAAAAAAAACTGTTTTTGTCAGTCGTAAGACATAAATTTCGTTCACAATTACTGCAAAACATCTTAGTTTGGCCTGTACAACACGGCATTTTAGTTACTGCGGAGTGCATAATGTATCTTTTAAGATACAACCATTAAAAGTGATTTTAGAACTAAAGTTACGGTCATAGAATCCACAATATATATATATATTGGTTAAATTAAATAGAACCATTAATAAGTAATAAAATCGGACTATGATTCTGACTATTTCTAAAAATGTAGGAACTTTGAAATTTTGAGTTTCCCGTTATCTAATTGCTCTAAATTAAAAGCTGTCGAATAAAAGTCAGTACTGAAAGATAGCGAAAAGGGTTCTAAATTAAAATTTTGCTTAGTTTTGCAAATGAGCAAAGAAATTACATTGTTTTTGCTGGTTGTATCTTTAAAGATACAGTATGCATTTAAGGGTTAAGCGAAGTATACTCGTACAAGGGTACTTTCTGGAAGGCGAATACGTTAAACTACAACTGTAGTTTACTTTAATCTGCATAAACATACTCTTACATACTCAAATAAAAATTTGTTATTGTATTGATCATCTACACATTTCAACTGTTTAATCAAGATTAAAATTTAGAATATTTTAATAATTATAAAAAAAATCGATTTTTAAAGGCCCAAAAATCGATTTCAGTATAAAATTGCCGACGTAAAATCGATTGCGAAAAATCGATTTTTTTATCACAAAATCGATTTTCGACTAGAATGAAAATCGATAAATCGGACCGCTGTAAAGTCCCGACAAGCCCTTGTTAACAGTCCTGTTCATCGTAACCACTGTGCAGTCAACAGCCCCAGATTTATAATCGTTTTCGACTGCGTTTTATATGTTTGTAGCTATGTATATTGTGTGCGTAATATGTATTACGCACTTGTTTTTAAAGCAAGTAAAATCAATTATTTACAAAAATAAAAAATATGCAAAATATGAATTTTAATAATTGTAACGGTGCAGAAATACAATGCAGCTTAATCTTAATAATGAAGTTGTTTTGTAGCTTTTGTTTTAAAATTCTATACTTAAAATATTTTAGCCATCTTGTCATTCGTATTGAAGAAATCAAATAAAACAGTTGGAATTTGGTATAATAAAACTTATAGAATTTTGTTTGATTTTTGTTCAAAGTAATAGTTTGTAAAAAGGCTTACAAGCTCAAACAAGTGCTCAAAATTTTTTTGATGTCGCGCGCAGTCTTTGTACAAACATCTATTTTATATTCGAACCAAAGGCAGAGTGTGGTAGATGATGAATGGAAAATGTTGAAAAACATTCGAGGACTTCAAGGAAAACACTCATTCCAATTTGAAGAGGGCAATCGAGTTTCCATGGGGCGAACTTCCAAGTCCAACATAAGAAGCACGTTGGTTTTCAAAACTCCAAACGAAGCAGAAAATAGTTGGGATGAGGACGATTTGAAATCGATTTCATGCTTGATTCATCAACATGCTAATGTATCTATTGAAATAACTTAGATGCGGTGTAACCGCTATAATTTTCGTATTGAAAAGTGAATTTTTTATTGTTTATTTTTACCTTTTCTTTATAATTTTAAAATATTTGAAAAAATTAATTAATTGAGTTTTTGTTGATTTTTAATTAATGACAAATGAGTTTTTTATTGTGTATTTTTATTTGTTGATTAATAAATAACAATATTTTGATTAATTATGTATGTGAAAATGAAGAAAAAAAATTTGATTTTTGTTTAGTTATTTTAGACGCGTTGCACCCGTCATGGCCTAAAGAGCAAATTTCTTATTATTGGATTATATATCTCTACGATGTTTGATTTGATACTCATCGTCTGATATCTCATCTTTCACAATAAAAATGAATAATACAATAAAAGTTTAAAAATTAACAGAGTTTTGTTTTTTTTGTGCATGATCTTATGAAAGTTGGCCAATTTGGTTGCACCCGTCATGCACTTTAAAGATCTCTCGTGGCTATTTATTTGATCGTTTCATATAAATTCTTGTAAATAGATAACAATAGTATATTAAAAATTTTACTCCTTCTAGAAATAACTTAATTGAAAATGTGTTTCTTTCTATTAGTAAAAGACGTTTAAAACGTCTAAATGTTGCACCCGTCAGAATAGAATCGGCCATTTACCATTCCCTAGCTCTTCTGGTTTTAAAATGTAAATTAAGTTCTTATTTTTTTGGGGCTACGTTCATGTGCAATTCTCAGAATTGAGTCCTAAATCAATGATCTAAAAATGTTGTACAGTAATTTTGTTTTAGCTGCACAATCAACTATGCACGATTTTTTGTGCAGATATGTCAAAAATGCTGGTATCTTAAATGTGTGTTTGTATGCACATATGTACATACATGCAAATAAAATAAATGAATTTTATAGATGACAACTTGCTATTTGTGTGACTTGTATGCGAAATTTTTTTTAATTTAAAATGGCATAAGTTGGAATTTGATGTGAAAAATATTAGAAATCTACCGACAATTAAATTTAAATCAAAAAATTATTTAATTAATTAATTTAATTTTTAAATGTATTATATAAAAGTTAAAAATGGAATGGAGAAAATGTTTTCATAAAATTATGGTAACAAATTTAAAATTCAACAAATACAACTTGTTGTAAATAAAAATTGTTTGCAAAGTTGTGAAATCTTAAAGTATAATTCGAGTGTTCTTCCACAAAATAGTGGCCACCATATTTTTTTAAAGTGTGCAGCTAACTTTGATTTTTTATATGAAAATATTTTAAGACTGCCAAACAAATATGGTAAATATGCAGGTATGCAAAATGAACTTAAACAAGGTTTAGGAAGAATAATTACAGAAAATTTATGAATTTTTGAGCAGTTAAGCCAAAATGACAAAATGGGTGGGGTTTTTCTCAGAGGTTGAAAGCTCTCTGTCTGCTGTCCATTTGGCAGTAGCAAGAAGTGATTCCTCTGCCTGAAATTCCCAAGCATCTCACAACTGCCGGTCTGAGACCTAGTGCTCCCTGTTAATGTCATTCAGGCACCCGTCTGATGGCGGCTGAAGTGAGAAGGCGTACAGTGCTGAGTATCCAGACACCGACGCGTCTCTAAAAAGTAGGTGACAACCTGATAACAATTAGTTGCTGAAACTCGACTGTATTTTGCCGGCCTAGCGGTACGTTGGCAGCCCCAATTCTAGGATCGGAAGCTTTGGCCTCGTCAGTCAATCTTCCTAAACTCAAACGATTATAGAAATGTGAACAAATTTAAATAACGATCTCCCCAAGATGACGACTTTTGGCTTTAAACAACGGCTTAAAATGATTGGTACATGGAATGTGAGAATTCTCTCTGAAACATCGAGACTCGAAAAGTTCGTAAGGAAATGGTCTCCTACAAATTGAACATTCTAGGGTTAAGATGGCTGAACATTGGCACAACCCAACTGACTTCGGGTCACCATTTTATCTTCTCTGGCAACACCTCTTACAGGTTAAATGGTGATGGTCAGCTATTGTCACCAAAGGCTAGAGATCCTCTAATAGAATACAGGGCAGTCTCCGAACGTATAATAACCGCGAGATTCATTTAAATATTTTTTTTTACATTTTTGTATTTATATTATTTTTAGATAAATAAAGGACATATACGAGTACATATGTAAATATATTCAAGTCAAAATGCAGCTAACGTTAATTTTTTGTAAGAAAATAATTTTAAAATGAAATAAATTTTGGGCACTTATCTTAAATGTTCTGGTATAAAGAGGCACGTAAAAAAGTAATTTGTATCGTATTTTAAAGAATAGTGACTGGAAAGATTAATTTTGTGCAGCTAAATCAAAAGTGCTCTTAAACGAAAGGCAGCTAAATCAAAACTACTCTACTGTGTAATTATACATTTTGAGAAATAATGCCTAAATAAAATTTTCATGTTTATTAAGGTAACCAATTTTATAATGAATTGTTGAATAGCTAGAAATCCGATTTCACGATATCCTTCGAATAAGATTTTGAAAAAAATAAAACTATTGAAGAATCCATGTAAGTTAATTAAAAATTTTATGTGTTAAATACTGATGTTTAGATAAAGTAATAACACACGAAGATGGTGGAATAATGCATATTAACGCTAGTGAGGGGTTGTTACGGCCTCCGAAAACAGCATGTTGTTCCGTTCTGCTGTGTTGTCAAAATAATTAACTTTTCCTTTGTTGTGTTTGTGTCTTGAAAACGAACACAAAAAAAATCTTTCTTAAGGTACGGTCACATTTGGCAAACATTTGCCCAAAAAAACGTAACCACTACTTTTGCTTAGGGTTAGTGTGGCTTAACTTCGTTTTTATATCACAAAATGAAGTTAATTATGCCGCAAAATGCTATTTTTATATTATTTTTAATAAATGCGAATCCATATATAAAAAAATATTGGAATTAAAGTTTGTCTGTTGGTTACGTTTTTTGGGCAAATGTTTGTCAGATGTGATCGTACCTTTAATAAAATAATTTATTTAACAAAAAAAACAAAATTAAATACCGAACTAAAGCCTGATTAAACTAAATTAAGATTGGATTAAAAAAAGAACATAAGTTTAATTAAAAATTTATCAAAAATTTTGAAAAATTTTAAAACATTTTCAAAATTAGTTAAAACTGGGGGCAAATTACGGCATTCGGTATCGAACGAAATCCCATACAACAGTTTTTTAATTTATATGGAAATTTCGTTTGATTTCGAATGCCGTAATTTGCTCCCCTGTAAATTAGAAGCTGTTTACATATTATTATATATTTTCGCAGATTTTAGACCTTTTTCTTCCACCTCAAGGAATAGGTTAAAAAATGTTCAGTATAAATTATTACATAAGAAATTTTCAATCACTCCGCCTGACTTCGCGTCACTTAATGCGTGAAAAGCTCTTTAGGTACAATTTTAAGAAAAAGTCATTAGCATTTGCTCTTGGCCAAGTAATGTACTAAATGCCGGCCGGCCATCAACATTAATTGGTTTTGTTTTTTAACGAAACATTTGCTTCCTACTATAGAAAGTTTAAAGTGTTTTTAAACTGATCTCATATTTAACAAAACAATAACAATAAAATAATTCCATTCAAAGAAAGACAAGCAGCACAAAAACAAGTTTTTTTTTACAAAATATCAGAACCGTATAAAAATTGCAAACAAATAAACTTAAAACACAAATCGGACAATGCATATATTGAACACTGTTAAATAAAGTCTGTTTTAAAAAATGTGTACTTAAATATGTATGTATGTGTATGTTTTTGTTTAGAGTTTGCATTCATGTGTTTACCCAGAGAGCATTTTTTTTGCCAAAATTGTGGCCGTTGTCGTGTCTGAAATTGATAATATGGTCCAGTGCTGGTATCTTCAGAAAGAACAAAAAAGGTAAAAAGCACAAAAAAGGGTAAAAAAGCACCACAAAAAATATTTCAAAAATTTTATAAAAAAATGAAATTAAATACCCAAAATACAATTCAAAGTTTTTGCTTCAAAATAAATAAAGGACTTGAGATTAAATAGCAGAACTTATCAACAAAATCACAATTCATTTAATAAAAGTAAAAAAAACGTAAGAAAACTAAAAGAATATACATGGTGCATATGTATATATTCGGTACATATCGCTCCTTTATTGCAAAGTTGTAATATCTCAAAAAACATGATTTTTGAGTTAAGAATGCAGAATAATTCATCGTATCGCTCTTGAGGGGTGAATATTTTTTTATTTTCCCATGGAGATGCATTTAAATTAACAACTTTGAACCGTAGTTAGTCATTTAACAAAATTGAAATATTAAAAATGAGTTGGGTTTTTAGTGGATATACATTTGGTTTGGATTAAGCATACATATGCTACTGAAAACTTTTTATATATGTATGTAAGGAAATACCTTCAACATCAGTTTTGGCTATTTTTTTGTTTAAGATATGATCATGTTGCATTAAAGAACCGATGTGTAGTACACAAATTCATGTAAATTCTAAATAATAAGGAATCGATTAAAAAAAGGGAATTCAAAATCGAAATGATAGCATTTCAATCGATTGTTATTTAATTATGGTTTATTTTATTTGCAATCAGACCACAAAACACTTTTAATAAAATATTCAGATTTTTGGTATGATTCGTTCGAATTTATTTTGCTACGAACACTTAAAGGTAGTTGAAAATTACTACAACTTGCTACTACAAATTTTAAAACGTATTTCATATGCAGTAACGCATTTACTGAATTTAAAGATAACCGCTTTCTAATTTTTGTTTTAAACAAATTCATCAAACTGAATCTTCTTTCAACCTCAGCGGAAATAATTCATAGTTGCTTAAAAAGTACTTATTGCGCTTAAAAGAAGCAGCCAATTTTTGTAACTAAAAGCATTTCTCAACTGTAAAAAAAGCACAAAAGGCACTGTGAGAAATTGGGACAAGCACTGTAAATGTCCGCTTTTTAAAAACGGGTATTTAATAAAATTTCGCGCGTATGAAGAGGGAAAAAGCAGCAAAAAATACTCGAAAACTACCAAAATCCCATCACTGATATGATCGTTTTACAAGACAAGCAGTGTTTTATCCAACAGTTTGGTTTCAAATAGTTGCTTTCATATTCGAATCAAACCTGGTTTCACACGCATTTCGACTACGAGAATTAAAGAATATGAATCGCTGCTGGTAAGGTTTCAGATTACGTCTGTCGTCTGCTGACGGTCGGTAAAAAAAATATGCTTACTGGGTATGTATGCACAAATGTTAGTATGTATGTTTGTGCTGTAACTTTCGGGAAGTGAAACTGCACTTTTGTTAAAAGAAACAAATACAACAAATTTAACTTGACATCCAACGAAAAACTTACTCACCACAAAACTGATTCACTGACTCTCAAAGACAAAAACAACAAATAGTAAATAATTACGATCACGAGACTTTTTTTTGTACGAGTATGTAACTATAATCGAACTTAAAACTACTAGGTATGTATATATGCAAGTGTGTACATATTTATGTTTGTACATATGTATATACATATATATTTTGTACGTTGTTTGTACGTATGTATTGCAATCAAAGTAAAGGAGGCACGAGTTTAAATTTTTAAATATGAAAAAAGAACAAAAAAATACACTAAACGTGTTTAAATTCAAAAGTTATTAAAAGAAACAAGAAGTAATACCTATTTGTAAATAAAAAAAATTATAAACAGAGATTGATTCTTCACGAGAGAGTGAGAGGAAGCTAATTGAAGAGTTTTATTAGAGCTGCCAGTAAGGGGGATTTGTGCCGAAAAGTGGAGATTTTCAGCCGCTTTGAGGACAGAAAATATCGTTTAGAGACAGTGGCATTAATTACGAAAAATAAAAATATAAACAAATATTTTATGAAATATTACTATTTGTCACTGTTATCATTCGTGATAAATTTTTGTTGTTTAATTCCAAGGCGTATTTAACCAGGTGGCAGCACTACGGCAGCTGACTATTTTTTGCTTTGCTTGTGTTTTCATTGCGAATGTCAAAAAGTTGTTTACATTTTTTGTAAAACTTGTGAAATTTCGTTAGGTTTTATAAATTATTAATTTATATATCAAAAAGTTAGTTTTAAAATTCTTTAAATTTATTTATGAAAATTTTTTAATAAATATTTATATTTGGCTTTTTGTGTAAAGTCTTCCCGTCTGCAAATACATATGTATTAAAAGCATTGGAGCCAGATCAACCAATATAATAGATAGTCGGCTATTAAATCCTCCCCCACTAAATGATACGGCAGATATCCAACTAAAGACAACTTCATACCCATTGATGCTTATACGGGGTTCTAATATCCCTGGAGTATCTATCATGTATATTAAAAGGTCCTCACTAATTTTTATTTTTTCCATTACAGAGTTCCTCCTCTACTAGGGCAAACCATTTGTTATAGAGCTTTTATCTACATTTTCCACCATTGCACAATAATCCTTTTCTCCCTCTCTATTAAGCCGGCCGGATTTTGATATTAATTCATGGGCCAAAGGTATTAGATTAAGTTACGCGTTCCAACACATTGTTGATCCTTGAAATTCGTAAAAATAACATGTTTATTAAATGAATTAGTTATATATTTTTGGTCTTCTGGTGATATTAAATCCTTTTTATTTAGGACTTATAAATGAGGTTTTTCACCAGCCGCAATTGTTTGGTGAAATTCAGGGTTACAGCAACAGAAATGTATTCGTGAATCATCCAAGATGCAATCTACCGATATCAGTCTCTGCTGCATTTGCTTCAATCCTTTACCCATGTGTCCTGCATCACTATTTAGTAATTCTTGCTCCAGGCATAGTTCTTTTGTATCCTCACAATTATAAATAAAATGATTCTGTATTTGTTTTCTTTGTGTATTTCTGTTCGTTTTTTTCAGTCGCAGTGAAACTACACAAACAAAAATGCCTGTTGTTCTTGTATTGTTATAATTATTTTACGAATACTTCCACCTAAATACACCTTGGTTCAATTCACAATCTAAAGCATGGTACTATGTTCAACATTTCGTGCGAACTGCTGCCAAAAGCCCATATAAAAAATTCATGCGAAATAATTGCAAAATAATATGGCCGAACTTGTACTCTGTTCATCTTGTGAAAACATACGAAATGTTTCTGGCAGCATTATTTTTTCAACCACAACATGTTGCTGGCAACATATTTTTCAACTGCGAAATAATGTAAGCATCACTTATTTCGTGCGGAATTGCAAACACCAGCTGATCAGATTTTACTTACCATTGAATTTGTTGCGCACAAATAACTAAAATAATGGAAAATAGTGTGAAAATAACATAAAATGAAGGTATGGGATTGAATGAGAACGTGTGTCTTCAAAGAGCTCCTCCGCAGCAGCTGCAATTTACATTAATTGATACGTTGCAGCACAAGCTCTTAAAATTATTTTGTTCTCCATTTGTTTTCACACATGGTTTTTGTTTACATAATAAAAACAATGTTGCTTACTTCAAGGCAATAAAAACGTCAAATTTCTTCTAAATCGTAGTGTTGTCACCACTGGCTAATTGTCAAAATTTTCAAACGAAATAATCAATGTTGCTCAACATTTTTCGCAAATTTGAACAGAGTACTAAGCTTAATGTATGAGTTATAGGTTATATAAATGTTGTTGGAAATTTCCGCATAAACATTTGCTTAGAAACATGTTTAGGTGTATATTACCAACAAAAATTAAACAAAATACATCTCGTAAGCTTGGTACTCTGTTCGAAGTTGTTAAAAATTTTTGCGCAACATTGATTATTTTGCATGAAAAATTTGACACATAACAAGTGATGCCCATATTACTTTTTTCGAAAATTTTTTCGTTTTTTATTAGTTTGAAGTATGCAACATTGATCGACTTTTGTAAACAAAAACAAATGCTTAATTTTGCTTGTTTGTGCCATTATTAAAATTATAAACACTCAGATAGAAAAAATTATATCAATAAAATGTTTGGAACAGAAAATTAAAATTAAAAAAGCTACAGAAAAAATTGTATCAGCTGTGAATATATCGCGTGAAATAAATGCCAGTCACATTATTTCACAGATGGCAAGAAAATGTTGCCAGATATATTTCATAAATTTTTCACGAGTTGAACAGAGTACAACTTTTGCAACAATTTTTCATTAATATTTCATTTAAACTTTTTTTATATGGATTATGTCAACATTTCGCGTGAAATTTTAAACAGAGTACCATGCAATACGTACATATAATAAGTTGTGAATTGTACAATTATGTTTTTTACAAAGGCAATTTGACTACCTTTAAGTTAAGGAACTTACGTTAGGTGACATTACAATGGCAACTTATTTTTTTAAACTACCACGTTATTTCAGTATTCAATAACAAGAATTATTTCTGAGGAAAATAAGCAAAAGTAGCGAAACATATGCATATTATTCTATAACACTCACTAAATTTCTTCGATAGCAATCCACGGCAGCAAGTTAAATCGGACTAAAACTTTAATCAAGAGTGTGACGTATGTAAATATTCGAAGTTATAGTTGAAAAACTGCCAAAGGGGGTGCTTTTTAGACATCAACCTTAAATAGCTTACTAAACCATCGACTTTTTGGTAGCAAATTTATAGATTTTGAATATTTTCTGCTTTCTCGTTGCTGGAGGCAGCGTTGCCAATTTAGCGCGTTTTAACTGTGCCAAGCGCGCTGTTTTTCGTCTTAGCTCGTTTAATAAAAAACGCGCTAAATTGGCACAATTTTAATAATAAAAACGCTTCAATTCTAAATTTTCTTACTTTGCATAAAATGTCACTCAACACATTCAATTCTTTAATACACATTAAATATGGCCAAAGATAAAAAACTTGTGAAAATTATGACATTCCATTAGATGTGTGTGCAAAAATAATTTCAAATGACACCTATAACAATTTGAAATATTACTTGCAATCGGTTTTGTGGCCAGAAGATGAGACAGGCAGTGTAATTTTTTTATTGATGACAATCAATCTTTCCTAACTTATTTTTATAATATTAAAAAGTTTTTTGTTGATGATTTTAATCAATAACAATATTGACTCCCCTTTGTTATAATACATATACTTATCAAAAGTGCATAATAGGTTTATGAAACAAACTTAGTATGTAAATCTGTTTCATAAACCTTTAATAGACATTTGATAATTTATTATGAATAAGCCACGAAAAGTTTAATATTAAATAAAACGAGATTTAATAATCGACTGTTTTTTAACGTTATAAGATTTACGTATAATTTTATGTAATGCTTAAAATATTAAAATTTTTATTGTACACCAAAAGAATATTTTAATTTTTGTTATCGTTTTGCTAAAAGTTTAAGTATCTAATTTTGTTTTACCTGAATGCATTTAAAAACAAATATGTGATAGTTATTATTTTGTTTCAATAAGTATTGGATGTTTTCTAATATATGCATCGAATACGTTACGGGTAACCACTACTTTTTACTTAAGGTTAGTGTGATTTCACTTGGTTTTTATATCACAAATTGAAGTCAATTATGCCGCAAAATTATATTTTTATATTATTTTTAATAAATGTGAACCCATATTTAAATAAATATTGGAATTAAATTTTTTTCGGCGAATGCTTGTCAGATGTGACCGTACCTTTAGTCTCGTTCCAAATAGTTGCGAGAAGTAGGTATTTACCAGGGCCCTGCACAAGGCATCTTGATTGAGTGTTGAAGGCATCTGTTAGGTTTCAAACACTTTCGCAACACTAATGTTGCGACGTTGCTGCAAAGCAATAGATAAGTATATTTTAAAGCCCCGCACAAGCATACTTTAACATGTGTTTAAAACATTTGTTCCGTTTGAAAAAATTCTGCAACATAAATGCCGAAAATCAATACTGGAATAACATTTTGCTTCAACTTATACAGTCCACAAAGGAAAAAAAATACATTTTCCAATTGTGCTTTTCAGTATATGTGCGATGCAACATTAATGTTGCGAAGTGTTTCAAACGAAACAAATGTTTTAAAAACATGCTTAAATATGCTCTGCTATATTTTCAATTTGAACTTGATTTTATTAACAATTTTTTACATAAGTACATATGTATGTCTTTTTTCAGCAGATTTTCGATTCAGAACAAACGAATATATGCAAATTTTGCACATTTTGTTGCGGGGAATATATTTTGATTATACTTTCTTTGGTGAAACATTTTTTTTTGTTTCTGGCAACGCTGCCCTAAGCTAAATACTCTACGAATTTAAACTTTAATTAAATAATAAAAATAAAAAAAATATTCTCTTACCATTTTCTTTAGTGTAACCCCAATGATGAGAGCTCATTTTTTTGATTGTGGTTATTAGTTTTATGAATAAAATAAACAAAACAAAAACAACGAAAAAAAAACACAGAAAGTATGAAATCAGAACCGATTTAAAGAGACCTGAGCCAGACAAAACGACCGTTAAATCTTTGTAATGATTAAATTTTTGAAAATCGACGACCGTTAAAGGTTTCTCGGGAATATTATTAAAGTTTTTAAACCGTTGTGTACTGTCAGTCTGCTAAATGAAGACTGAAAGTTGTCTATATCGCTCGATACAGAACAGAACAAAAATTTATTTATAAAAAAAAACAGTTTTAGGCGCGAGTGAGTAAAAAGTGCTTACGAGCGCTTCCATACATATTTATATACATTTTTAATATGTATGTATGCATGTATGTATACAAGCAGTGCTGTTTCGTTGGCCTTTGTTGTGTTGATGTTGCTGCTTCTGATTTTATTGCTGTTGTCATTGTTGTTGTTGTTTTTGTTTTCAGTTGTTCTGTTCTTTATTTGTATGCTTGCTTTTAAGACCAATTTTTGCAGTCAGCTTTATTGTTGGTGGACAGACAGGCGGGCGATCAAATACTCATATATATTTACATACATGCATATGTACATACATACATAACTATGTACATATGTACATATGTTTCTCAAGATTACTCTTTTCAATTCGAGTCAAACCATGAAACAGCAACAAGAAAGTGACAACTAAAATTCATTAAAAAAAGACGGGTACGACACGAAGGACAGGTTATCTTCGATATGAACCTTTGCACAAAAGGTTTTATTTTTATTTCTGTGGTTTTCATGGACAACCGCCTATGTCTAAAATCCGTTTTTTCCATACATACATAGTACAGGGTGTCCGCCGGGAAGGTATATTACTTTATTTTGCCGTCTTTTTGTTAAACATTAGTCTTGACAGTTCATATTTGGCAGTCGTGAAGTAGACACGTGGCAAATTTATTATTATTCGATAAACCAACGTGTTTTAATCGTTAAAACATTTTATCAAAATCAATCATCGATTACTGTGACGATAAGAAAGTTACGTGAACTTTTTGGTAGAAACAACGTGCCAACAAAACGCACTATTTATCGTGTAGTGAATGATTTCTAAGCAAAAGGGTCTGTAGGTGATAGGCCTAAGCATGGATCACAACGTACTGCAATATCGGCTGAAAACAATATCTACTGCTGCTCCAGAAAGTGTTCGAAACAATCCATCAACCTCAATTCGACGCCGTGCTCTGGAGCTTGGTCTTCAAAGAACAACTTTGGCCACAATTTTGCACAAGGATTTTCATTTGTTTTCATTTAAAATTCAGTTGACACAAGAGCTTCTTCCACAAGACCATTTATGCCGCCGTAAATATGCCAATAGGATGTTACAGCTCGCTCGCTCATGATAACCCCGTTTTTCATGAAAAAATCATAATGAGTGACGGGGCACATTTTTATTTGAATGGATTTTTGAATAAACAGAATAGTCGGTTGGTTCTGGGCAATGGAAAACCCTAAAATTATTCATCAGTCACCTTTGCATCCATTAAAAGTGACAGTCTGGAGTGCAATTTGATCAGAAGGAATCATTGGACCTTACTTCTTTGAAAATGAAAACGGCGTAACGGTAACTGTGAATGGGGAGCGATATCGTGACATGATTGTACATTTTAACGCCACAATGGCATGCTTTGGGCTTGATTAACATGTGGTATCAGCAAGACGGTGCCAAATTGCATATTACAATGGATTACAATGGACTTAGTGCGAGACCTCTTTCCACAACAAGTTATTTCAAGAAAAGGTGATGTTGATTGGCCTCCACGGTCGCCTGATTTGACTGCTCCGGACTTCTTTTTGTGGGGATATCTGAAAAGCAAGGTTTATGCAAACAAATCAGAAGCGCTTGATCAACTTACAACAAATTCGTGATGAAATTAATGAAATACCGCGGGAAGTGTGTGAGAATGTAATGAAAAAAATGTGCTCAAAAGGGCTCGCCTTTGTGAGGCTAACAGAGGCGAACATTTATCTCATATTGTATTCCATACATAATTGCCGACATTAAATAAAACATCTATCAATATAAGATCCATTCTTTCATTTAATCAAAAATTATAAACAAACAAATTAGTATACCTTCCCGCCGGACACCCTGTATTTGAAACTGTGTGAGGTCGGGAAAGAAACTTTTTTTTCAACTTTTTCACTTGGGAAATAAAGCCCAGTACTCCGTTCAAAATTGCGAAAAATGTAGAGCAACATTGTTTTATTCGTTTGAAATTTTTGACAATTAAGCTTGGTATTCTGTTCGAAGTTGAGAAAAATTTTCAGCAACATTGATAATTTCGCGTGAAAAATTTTACACATAAAGCTTAGTACTCTGTTTGAATTCGCGAAAAATGTTGAGCAACATTGATTATTTCGTTTGAAAATTTTGACAACTGATCAGTGGTGACGATACCACGATATATATAACAAATTTATCGGTTTTATTGCCTTGAAATGAACAACATAGTTTTTTTTATAAAAACAAAAGAAATGTGTTTATTAAAAAAATTAAAACAAATGGACAACAAAATAATTTTAGAAGCTTGTACTGCAACGTATCAATTAATGCAAATCACAGCTGCTGCGGAGGAGCTCATTGAAGACACACGTTCTGCAAAATGCAGTCATCTTCATTTTATATCATATTTCCATTATTTTCCATTATTTTGATTATTTCTAGGCAGCAAACTTAAAATTAAAGCCACAACGCCCATAAGTATCTAATTAGCTGTTGTTTGCAATTCCGCACGAAATAAGTGGTGCTTACATTATTTCGCAGTTGAAAAATATGTTGCCAGAAACATTTTGTGGTTGAAAAAATAATGCCGCCAGAAACATTTCGTATGTTCTCACAAGATGAACAGAGTACATCTTTTTTTATGGACTTTTGACAGCAGTTCGCACGAAATGATGAACAGAGTATCCTGCTGAACAAGTGATGCCCATATTGATTTTTCGCCAAAAATTTTCGTTTTTTATTAGTTTGAAGTATGCAACATTGATCGACTTTTGTAAACAAAAACAAATGCTTAATTTTGCTTGTTTGTGCCATTATTAAAATTATAAACACTCAGATAGAAAAAATTATTATATCAATAAAATGTTTGGCACAGAAAATTAAAAGTAAAAAGCTACAGAAAAAATTTATCACGTTATTTCACAGATGGCAAGAAAATGTTGCCAGATACATTTCATAAATTTTTCACGAGTTCAACAGAGTACAACTTTTGCAACATTTTTTCATTAATATTTCATGTAAACTTTTTTATATGGATTATGTCAACATTTCGCGTGAAATTTTAAACAGAGTACCAAGCTTTAGCCAGTGATGACAATACCACGGCTTTGGAAAATTTTATCGGTTTTATTGCCTTCAAGTACACAACATTGTTTTTCTTATGTAAACAAAAACCATATGTTTATATTTGAAGTGTTTAATTACAAAAAAAAGTGAAAAAAATTGATAAAAAATTAATATTAGGAGCTTATGTTGCATCGTATCAATTAATGCGATTTGCAGCTGCTACAAAGGAGGTCTTTGAAGACCTTCAGGAAAGAAATGATAATTAGAGTGGACGTCAAATAGTACGCTTTCGTTTTCACGAATTTTCAATAGTACGGAAGGAAATTTTTTTGCGTTGGCAATTCTGTAGTACAAATAAAAAATTTTTTTACTGCTCAACAATACAATTAACGGTATTTTTTTATAGAATAAGCTTGATTTGATTTTTTTTCTTGTTTTTTTCTGCAGCAAACTGCCAAATTTTTATTTATGCAATTGCTATGAAGTTTAATAGTGACAGATTTTTTTTTCAATAAATGTATTTATTTATACTTTTAGTATGTACATATTTTCATATATACTCGTACATACATACATATATATGTATGTGCAAATGTATGATTTAAGACTTGTTGATTCGAGCTGAATTTGAATATTTTTTATTTTTTGGTGCTTTTTACGGGAATCTCTAAAATTTTAGTATTTTAAATTTTTATTCGCACTTTTTCCCAAAATTAATATTTTACGTATTTAGTAAAACATTAAAAATTTTGTTAAAAACAAATTGAAAATGATTATTGAGGGGTATAGCATGTTCCTATGCGCATTTCACTGTTGCTAATGCAGATCATCAGGGAACTTTACCCAAAAATTTCTGCTAGAGATATTATATTAAACTTTCATTAAAGCAAATGAAAAGTTTAAAAAATATCAAAGTTGTAACAAGAACTCAATAATCAATCAACTGTTTTTGTTTTCTTACTTTACGATTGCTACCTAGGCTGACTTTTTTTCAAGTTTAAATGTAGTTGTAAGAGGTTTGTAGAAAATGTAAAACAACAACTGCTATACATTTGTATAGCAGTTCAGACTATGAAAGTTTTCTTTCTGAAATTTTCTCTGATTCTCTTTTGAAGTTTCATTAATGTCTACACATTGAAATTTTTTTGTAATGAAATTCAAAATTTTTGCATGTTTATCTTCACATTCTTCTTTTTTTTTTGTACGAATTTCAAAACACAAGAGAATTTCAAAGTACATGAAAGAGTGTACCCCTTCTCAATCTTCTCTCGCCGTACACCCACAAACTAATACTTTCAGAAAGAAAAATTTCATAATGTGAACCGTGACTTACTAAATGTGTAATATATTAATTTTGGGAAAAAGTGCGAATAAAAATTTAAAATACTAAATATGTTTTATTTTATATAAAATAAGGAAAAAACTTTGGTCCAACAATCCGAATTTTTCAACATTACGAAAAAGCCTGACATTATATAATTCGTACTGTATTTGTGCGCAACAAACTTAAAATTAAAACCTCAATGCCAAGTGTAAAACTTGATCAGCTGTTTGTTGTTTACAATTCCGTACGAAATAAATTATGCTTATATGATTTTGCAGTTGTTGCCAGAAACATTTTGAAGTAGGAAAAAAATGCTGCCAGAAACATTTCGAACGTTTTTACAAAATGAACAAAGGTACTACTTCAGCAGTATTATTTTGCATTATGTTCTCATGACTTTTTTTACAGCAGTTCGCACGAAATTAAGAACAGAATATCATGCTTAAAGCGTAAAAGGTTTCCACAGCACGCAGTATTGATACAAGCACTGATGAATCGCTTAATATTTTTAAATCCGCAAAATGAATCGCGATCCAAATATCACAACATACGAGTATATTGTACGTGAAGTAGCTCTCATAGGGTTACATAGTGGCAACAAAAAGTCGACTTTTCTACTTTTGAAAATTTTTAAAAAGTCGATTCTCGACTTTTCGACTTTGTGCCTACAAAAAGTCGATTATAATCGACTTTTCAACTTTTTATATAAAAAATTCCCCAGCAGATCCAATCTGGTAAATTTGGATAAAAAAATTGTTTAAAAACGTTATTCAATTCAAATTCATTTTATTTAAAATAAAGTCAATAACATTGTTATAAAACAAAAACATAACAAACTTATTGGTAAACTATTTATAAAATTAATACCACATGTAGAGATCAACTTGTAATAATTTTACTTATTTTGCAAACCACATTTCTGGTTCTACCGACCGTAAAAACACTAACATATTCAAATTTGTTGCTGACAAGCGGTTCCGTTGCTGGTTTGCTATTAGTCCTACGTGTGAAAGCAGTCTTTCGCAGGGAACTGAAGTAGCAACAATTGGCAAAACGCGTTTAGCTACTTTCCAAATTAAAGGATATTCATTTTCTATTTTACGCCAAGCAAGAAACGGATTAGGGTTCGGCTTTCGATTTACGGTGGGACATTGCATTTCGTACACTTCACTCTTGATTCATCTAACTTTTCAAAATATTGCCATACTGGGCTTGGAGCCATTATGGATGAAGTTTAACCTAAATAAATATTACAATTATTTTATATTTATAAATTATTTATTAATTAACTTACCAACAACAATTCTTTCAATCACAATGCAATAATGTGAAACAAAGAAAAATATATGATTGCAGCAACCTAAATCACATTGTTGCAAGTTGTTTTTGACGAGTTAATGTCAATGTTGCCAATTGTGAAAACAAGCAAGAAAACTTAAATTTAGTGGGAAAATTCCTAGAAAGCGTTTAAAACTAAGTATTTTGCGGACTTTTTTGCACATAAAAGGTCGACCTTCGACTTTTCGACTTTTGCCTACAAAAAGTCGACTAGTCGATTAATCGAAAGTCGACTTATAGAACCCTGAGCTCTCATTGAAATATCACGGTACAATAAAAAACACAAAGTGTGTGCAGACGAGCCACGTATGTCAACATGGTTGGTCATGCATTAAGCTCTGTTCAACATTACATGCGGAATGATCTCACAATGCAAATAAATAATTGGCATGAATTGTTCATGACAAATGTTATAGAAGTAGTACCTTGTTCGTCTTGAGAAAAACATATGAAATGTATTTGCAACATTTCAAGAGCAGATACATTATGTGTATTTTTCTTTCAAGCTATTGACAACATTGATCACACGCGGCGTTGTAATATTGTAAGATTTATCTTTTTTTGCAAGTTTTTTGAGATGCTAAAAGTTTTTCAGTTCTTCTTCTCACATACATAGAAGTTTTTTGAAAATTTGTAACCCTCACATTATTTGTTTTAAATAATTTATATATTTTTTTAAACTTCGCTATTTTTTGTTTATTTAAAAAAACTGTTCAAACTTTACTTAAGATATTGTTTCCCGCAATGCGGGAAACGAAATTGATTTCAGAGAGCATTTTTAAAAGGTTCGATTTCCACAACCTTTTTCTTAAATGTGTGGAGGCCTTGGCAATGAAATAATAATAAAAGAAATGAATATTTGTGTGTTTCTCTGCCAAATGTAATTAATATACAAAATAGTAAAAAACAGATGAACGTCTTGAGCTTCTTCAATTTGACTTTTCGAAAATTAATCTGTGTGGAAGAGCAAAACATTGAAAAGTTTTGGGGAGAAAGTTTTTAATTTTTTTTTGTGCGGTTCTGTCGGTTTCTATATCCACAGCCAATGTAGAGCGAATATTTTCGCAAATTTATATAAAAGTAAAATAAAAAATAAATTAGATATCTCAACATTATTTGCATTCTAAGAACTAAAGACTTTTTACAAAATAAATAATAGCAATTGTACAAACTTCGTTTCAATAAAATAAATTAATTTAAAATTTAATAAAACAATGTGCGACTAAAATTTTTTATAATACACATACATATGTACATACATATATATGTATTTTTTATTAAATACACATTTATACTTATTTTTAATGTTTTATAAGAAAAAAAAATAAATTTTAAGATTAAAAAAAATATGACAACACTGATCACACGTCAAAAGAATCCATGTTGCTTAAGGCACAGCTACAGTGCTAGCTCGCTAATCCGAATTATCCAGTAATCTGAATTGAATTCATGAGGCATTACATACTCTATAGTCCGTATTGGTTGAGAGATCGCTAACCGATTTTTTATTTTTTATATTTTTCTGCCCTTTTATACAACAATGGCAAAAAAATTATATATTCACATGTGTGTTTGGTTGCATTTTCTGCTCCATAAAGAATATTCTTTCATTATCCTTTTCTTATTTGCATTTGTAGGCAAATATTCATGTGTGCTTTTTTAGTAGTGTGGGTATATGTTGGTAAAAATAAAAATAAATTTTGACAGATGTGAACCAAAAAAAAAGTTCGTTATTCTACCATGAGCCTTCTATGATTGACATTGTGCATATGTACATATATAAAGTCTTGTTGGAAGCATATTCACTCTCAGAGGTGGAAGAATTTCGCACAATAACCAACTTATTTCATCGCAATAATGACGTGCGAATTTTTTAAGATGAAGTTCTTAGCTGGATTATTAGCTCTGACAATACTTCGTGTAGTAAGTTCAGAGTCAGACACAGAAAATGTGGAATTAGAGCATAAAATTATGAAACACGTTAAAAATCGTGAAGCTGTGCAGGCCTTAAATACTTCAATAGATTGGGCAAAGGAACGAGATATGGAAACAGATTACATATTGATGCTAAAAGAATTGCGGAACAAGGGTTGGAAGCACTCGCACTAAAGGAGAAGCAAAACTACATCAGAAATTACTATGTTTAAAAAAACATAATATTAAAAGGAAAAGCTTTAATTTTTTTATTCTTGATTAATAAAACTAAAATAAATTTGTTTTGAAATCCTGGCTTATGTTTTATATTCGAATATAGTGAATTATAATATATAATAACAGCACATCCAGTAATCCGAATATCTCGTTAATCCGAATCAGTGTCTGCAATCATTAATTCGGATTAGCGAGTTGGCTCTGTATTACGTAAATTAAGACAAATGCAACCCTGTTATAATAAATTGTTATTGTTTATTTATGTTTTCCAAAGAATAATATCATAAGCGTTACATTTTTGTTAATTTACGTAACACTTGTATTATAGTGTTAAATGGCCTTTAACAATTTTCCACAAATTCGAACTGAAGTACCAGCCTTTATTTATATCCCTACATAAAATATCTTGATGGTGTGCTCAAGACATGTGTATAGTTTCGAACGCTTATGTTGCTTTGAATATAAAAACTAGAAAACATTAAGTATTTTTTTAAATTTATTAATCGAGATTGCCTCTATATCTTCTTTCAAAGATTTTCAAAAAATTTTGTTTGTTAAGGGTATAATTATATTAATTGTATACAGGTTGTAAAGAAAATATAATAGATTCATATCGAATAATATAATTTGTTTGTTGGGATTTTTTTAATAAGTTTCAAAACCTACTATGCTTATTTATACTTTTGTAATTTTTGAAATTTTCATTGGTTTTTTAAAAGTTTGTGTATAAGATAAGAGGTTTAAAACATTTCAAAAACATGGTTTAAGGTCCACTGATGATTTGGCATTAGCACCAATGAAATGCATGTAGATGTAGACTTGCTAAAAACCCTCAACAAACAAATTTTTTTGAAAATCTTTGAAAAACTAGAAAACATAAAAATTTGCCACTAGTAAATCAAAATCGACAAAAATTGACTTATGCGGTTTTTGTAAAATATATTAAGTGCATTTTTCGGTTTCCTTTTTTTAATACCTTTACCGTTTTCAATATACATACATACATATATGTATACATATGTACATACAAATATGCATAATAAGTAGCCAAACAGCTTTCGTTCAACAAATGTTTAGCAACATTATTACAAAGCTTATTTAATTAATTCACTTTCTTGTTTTTATATTTGTTGCTAAACATCAAATTGGTTATAATATCTTAAAATTACGGTATTGGAATTGCTGACTGAAACATTTCAAATTACAAAAAAAATGCATACGAAATTGCTCATTTGCTAAATTTAGTAGAACCTTCGGACCACTCGCATGAAGTTATCACTAAAAAGTAAATAGCAGCAACTGATATTGACTTGAGCAAAAAATGTTTGCAATATGCACTTTCAGGCTCATCCATTCTTAATTATTTTCATCAAACTCTTTCAACTTCCAAACCTTGACACATGTTCATGCATCTTTAATAGATTTAATTTTTATTTTGCATCATATCACAAACATTTTTCATTATTCAACTCATTATTACAATTAAAGTTTTTCGATTTAATTTAAACATACACCAAATGACGCTAATTTGTAAATTTATAACTTGTGTAAATATTTAGAAATTTATAACTTAATTGTTGAACGAAATTTCTTTTCTCAATATACATAGGTAGGTAGGTATTCACTAATTTTCATATTTTTTTTTTGTTTTGTGTTTTGTTATCAGCAGGGCAACCCAAAATAAGGCTGTAAGTCGTAGAAAAAAAATATGTATATGTGTGTAACATACATATGTATATTCGTAGTTTCTTTTAAATAATTTTGGCATCGATTTGTTATAGCATATTTTTACATATGTATGTATGTATTTTTCCTATAAGAGAAGGATTTACACTGCTGCATTTTCTTCTTCTTTTATTTTTGAGCCCCTTACAAGCATGAGTAGAAGATTGTTCAGTCACTCAACCATTGGATCCACCTATCACTACAAATCAGTAATACCAGCAGAAATTTAACAAAAACCCTACATGTCTCGAGAAGTTTCCCCTTTTTTTCCTATACACAAAAAAAAAGTTCCCTACTCTAAAAATTCTTTGATTTTAGGAAAAAAGAACATTTTATTTAAGTTTTTAAAATTTTTTACATTTATGTCGCCAGACAAAAAATTAAATATAAATAACTAACAACAAAATTTTTAATATCTGCCTTTGTGCCATCATTGTTCTCAAACGAATGTACTAATTTACTTTACCTCAAGAATTATTTAATTTGGATTACTATAAGAGCTGTTTGACTATTTTTTTATAATTCTTCGCATTCATTGTTGTTTCTTAAATTTCTAAAACAAGAATGTGGAGATCTTAGAAGGGAATCAATTTCTTAATTTTGAAATCTTAATAAAATTTTACCCAAGTTAAAAAAAGTATGACCCGGAATGGAAAGAATGAAAGTTATTTTTTTATTTCTAAGAGTGCATTTAAACATTTAAAATATCTAAATATGTATTTTTAAAAAGTCTTAATTTATATATTAAAACAAAAAAATATTCCGAAATGTTCAAATTTGTTTTTATTTTTCATACAAATTCTATTCCCAAGGAAATCGGCGATTTCTTTGACTTTCGTTGTCTCTATGTATTATTTACCAAAATATGTTTTCTGTCTGTATGAAAAATCTCTCGTAATAATGTAACAAAATTTTAGATTTAGATTTGTATATGTATTATCACTTTTGTGGGGTGTTTTATGCAATTACATCGCAGTATAAAAGAAAGAAAAATTTTTTTTGAAAATTTCCTACATTTTCCATAAAATGAGAAATCTGTCCGTTTTTCCCTTCCCTTTTCAAAATTTTCCAATGAATTCCCTACAAAAAGGGAAAATTCCCTACAAATGGCATCACTGCACTCGACTGACTTTTACTTAAATGAAGCGTTCACCACTACGATGCTGATTTTACTCAACGTTGATTTGTTTTCCATGATTAGAAGTGAATAACAAATTTAGTGTATGATTAAATCAGGAAAAAACTGATTATTGCCTTTCTCTGCTCCGAACCCAAAAAAAAGTCCGTTAACGCTTCGCTACTACCTGTATTATTCTACCATGCTCGGAGTCTTCGGCACCGGAGCAATTCAAGTTAAGAGGTTAACTTCAATGCCCTAAGCTAGATGTCGTTGTCTGTTTCTCACAGGAATGTCAGGCGAAAACTACTCCTATTCCGGTTAATCTTTCGTTTCAGTTTCTCACGTTTATACATGATCCGTATGATCTAATGAACTAAGAAACTTCCCCGTTTCTGCTAGCGGCGTGAACAAGCTCGTGTTATACCTGGTGCGAAACTGGAGATTAAACTCTTCACCACATCAGTGCCAATCCTGTTTAGTTAAGTTCAGTCATTTAGCGCACAACTTATTCAGTCAGCACTCCTGTACTCCTTCTCAGCTGTAAGAGTGCTGTAGACTGAAGTGCTTGAAGCGCATTGACTATAAATCAAATGATGATTAAGAATGTTGGTTCAAGCCCAGTTTCAGGGCAAGTCATCAACATCATTAATTTATCAAAGTACATTAGTGTAGTACACCCAATCCTGTTTTTACACGGTACATACATATGTACCTTCCAGCGACCACAGCGTAAAAAAAAGTAGCGCAAAAAAAGTTATATTTGATTATTTCAAACTCGAAAGTGGTCGAGAGGATTAATATTTCTATGAAACACTAAAATTGTATTTCTTTTTCTATAAACAGTGTTGCTTTAATTTAATTTTATGATTTTTAAGACATAAAAACAAAGAAATAATTGACAAGTTATGTTAAAATATTTTTTTTTTAAATAAAGAATCACATTTTTAAGGAACTAAAAACTCTGTATAAATAATGTGTTTTGAAAAACTGAAAATAAAAAACAAAAGAATTCAATATCTAATTTTTGTCCTATTTTTTAAAAATCCATATTATTCTTTAAATTAAGCTTAAGGTCACTTTTTTATCTTCGTCCGAAGATATGCTTAGTTCGTCTGCATTTTCAGATTTCAGTGGTTTAATTATTTCAACAGCGAAATCAGCTGTAGAACAGATCTATCCCACTTTGGAGATCTCTTTGTGTTACTTTGATTGTTAAACGATTTGTCATCCTTAGAAAACTATCAAAAGAGTAACGAAATATCTATAATAAATTTAGAATTTTTTTTATATAAAAGTGGTCTCAAGCTCGTTAATTAATTAGAAAATCAAAATCGAAAAATTTGTTATTAATAAGAAACAGAATTATGTTACCACATAATAAGTTTTTTAAAGTAAAACATACTCGAGTTATGAAAGTTATCAAATTTATATGACAGCTCTTATTTGTATATGTGTGTCCTACCTAAACTGAAAATTCCAAAAAAAAAATATTTCTACCCGTGTAAAAACAGGAAAATAATATTTTTTTTTAAAGAGAAGTAACACTCAGGCAATTAGTATGCCTACCATCAACTAGGCACAAACTACTAACAGACATGTAAAAAATGACATTTGCAAATGGTTCAAATCAGCTAAAGTGCCGGTGGTTGAAGAAAGAGACAACTATAAAGACTTAATGCTGCGAAGAAGGGAAAATAAACAAAACAAAAAAATAAAATTGTAATAAAATTTTGGAAAAATTGTGGTTTGTGTGTGTTTTGTGTTCTGTGAATAGCAAGTTTTTAGCTCCAATATGATTATTAGTTTGTAAGAAATGCAAAAATCAATCATTCCATGTTGGTAAGAATGAAATACCACAAAGCAGTTTGTGTAAAATACTTTAATACAGAAAATAAAACCACAAAGAATGCAAAATATTTTTCGATTTCTTTTTCGATGCCTGTGCGTATAGAGGGAGTCGGAAAATAAACTTATATAGTTTTCTGTCACCTCTGTATGCTTTGTGAACTAGGTGTGTTACCTTCTTTGGGAAAGGGATAGTGAATGAGGACAGATGGTGAAAGAGAGAAAGCTTAATTTTTCCAACTCTGATATTACGCATTGTGTTAGTTTTTTTAGATCACTGTTGCAGCGACTCTGATGTCAGTAGGCGCATTAAATGTGTTTTAAGATGTGTAGCAATGTTTTTCAATTATTTTACTTCGCCGGCGATTTTGCTACAATACCGATGAAGGAGGGCGCTGTGATGTCCGCTAGCATACACCACTATCAATTACTGCCGGTACTGCTCAGTGACCAGTGCTATGCCTTCATCACTTAAACAGCCCTCCTTCGTCGGTATTGTAGCAAAATCACCGGCGAAGTAAAATAATTAATAAAATGGCTACAAGCTTAAAACACATTTAATGCGCCTACTTGTCATCAGAGGCGCTGCAACACTGATCTAAAAAAACTAACACAGCGCGCAATATCAGCGTTGTAAAAATTAAGCTTTCTCTCTTTCACCATCTGTCCTCTCTCACTATCCCTTTCCCAAGGAAGGTAACACACCTACGGGTTGGTAGGCATACTAATTGCCTGAGTGTTACTTCTCTTTATAAAAAAAAAAACTACAACAAATACAATGGCATACTAATGCACATCTGAAAAATGCCGGATGTTATGACTTGCCTGAAGCTGGGCTCGAACCCACGTTCTTAAACATTGTTGGCTTTGTAGTCAACGCGCTAACTACTTCAGCCATCAGCACCCTCATTTTTTTGTTAACCGTCAAGGCGAATTCATAACAGGTACACTTGATAGCGCAGCTGATAACTTTTTTTAGTTTTATTCAAGGCGAATTCGGTTTGGATGTCAAAATTTATTTATTTCTTTTGTTTACATTCAAGTTAAAAATTTTCAAAAAATAAAAAATTTAATTGTGAAAAAGAAAAATCAAAAATAAATTTAAATAAAAAAATAAAAAAGAGTGTTAAAAAAGTGAAAAATGAGTAAATGTTCATTGTGGAAAAAAATACATGAAAGAGGAAGCGGTACATTGTTTCACATACCCAAAGACAATGAACGCAGAACAAGGTGGAGCGAATAGATTTATAGTGATAAGATTTATTAACAATAGGTTTCCATCATAGGATATTTCTTAAATTAAATTACAGTGCAAAATAAAACCAATTTCCGATTCAGCATGCACAGAATAGGCCATCAAAGCATTAACATTTTGTTCCTCAATTGAATTTCAATGTGTTCTTACATCCGTTGAAATTTTGTTCGTGGGAGGTGAAGCAATCACAAACTTGACAACGACGTTAAACGGCATTACGGATGGCAGGAGCCAATAATTGATCGGCGGATCTTTGCAACATTTCCACACAACAGATTTCTTCAACAAAATAATATTTGTTAAAAAAACAATCCTTAAAAAACAAAACTTTTTGAAATAATAATAATTTTCAATATTTTATTTTTTCGCCTTAGTAAAATATTTTTGACAATGTTCTTTGATTTTACACAAACAAAATGCTTGTAATTTTTGTAGTGTTAGTTTAGTATTAAGTTCACCTGTTATGAATTCGCCTTGTTAACCGTGTTATTTCAAAATCGTATAATTGATGAAGGCATAAATGGCACTGGTCACTGAACAGTGCCGACAGCGATTAATACTAGCCTATGCTACTGCATATCACAGCGACCTCCTTCGTCGGTATTGTGTCAAAATCGTTGGCGAAGTAAAATAATTAATAAAATGGCTAAAAAGCTTAAATTAATATCACATGGAAAATATTTTTTAATGAACTTTTTCCCGAATTATTCCATTGACTAATTTTATCTTAATTACTTCAGACCTTGATGAGAAGTAAGTACATAAGGCTCGATATAGCAACCTACTCGTAATTTGTTTATTTTGGTTTTTTATTATTTAAATTTGTTAATGAAACGTTAAGGGCCTCAAACACGTTAAAAATGCTTGCTGTCAAGTTCGTGTACGTGTGCTTGCTGGCTTGATGTTACCACTCTTGACGACCCACCAAGCATTAATTTTTACTTTGATTTTGTTCTGTTCGTTTAGCAAAAAAAAAATGTAACAACGTCGCTAAATAATGATTTGTTAACAAAAATGTTATTTAACCAGTTCTAGCACTTCTCTTTTCTTTATGAGTCATTCCTTTGGTTTTCTATTAATTTTAACACTTTTTTTTGAGCGAGTAATTTTTCTAATTTTCTTTTAATTCCGATTTTTTGACAACTGTTCACAATGAAAATATAATTCTACTGAAAATTTGTTCATACAACTGACAGCAAGCATGCCAAAAATCCTAAATTTTTTGATTTCTCATCAAGCGTCGCTGGTGTCACACATACTATCAAATTTTCACTTATACTGTAACCATGCTTGGCAAGCATTTTGAACGTGTCTTTATGAGGCCTTTAGAATTTTTAGAAGAGAAAAACAATTGTTTGAGTGTTTTACAATTTCCAGATTGTTTTTATGCGCACAAAAAACTTTCGTGCAGCATATTTTTGGTTGCTCTGGTTATCACTTTTTTTGCTCAACATATAGATCGTAAGTGATATTTTCGTATAGTTATTTGACTTAATTTATATTATAAATATTTGCTCAAATGTTCTTTATCGAAAAATAACAAATTAATAAAAAAAAATGTGTCAATCAATATATTTATGTATTTAAATTGTTAGAACGTTTTTTTCTCGGCAAGTTATACTTACTTGTGATTTTCTCTTTAAAAGATCATTTCGTTTTTCAATGATATTTATTGCGTTTATTGTTTTTTTATTTTTTTTTTTTTTTTTGAACAAAAAAGGTTTTTTATTTGCTTCGGAAACAATTTAATTTGAGAGTTTGAATTTATTTTGTAAAGTACCACCAACTTATTTTATTTATTTTTTTTTTATGAAAAAAGTGCATCAAGGAAAGCACACGAATGGCTGGCAAGATCGATTTTAAAAATATAATTCTGAAAATTGTTCAGCATAAAACGGCAATTTTGATGATAAAAATAATCAATATAAACCCGTTAGTACAACAAAAACATTTATAAATTCTATACATAAATAATTTTGTTTACGTTTTTTTTCATATTGAATTTAACATTCAGGAAATATGTACTTATGTATGTATATCATAAGCGATCAGCTGCTTGAACGGGCTTAAGGGCAAGGCACATAGAATCCGTCGTACGTTACACTTTGCTTTTTTCAACTGACAACTAATTTAAAATACAGGTTTTCTTATGAGCTTTGTCACATTCGGTGCGTCTCTGTCAACGTAAAGTACTAAAGTTGGGCAACTTTTAACGTACGTTGAGTACTTTGAAAAATATATATTTTTTTTGCTTTGTTTTTATTAGCGTTTTGTGTTGTGTGGTGACAAAATTAAATAAAAATTTAAATTAGAAAAAAAATAATATCCTATAATTCTATTGAAAATGTGTACTTTAATCAAATGAAGATGATTTAATGTCCGTCAAAAAAGTACTCATTGTGTCAACCTCCTCCGCCGATACTTTAATGTCAGTTGAAAAAAGCAACGTATAACGTACGACGGATTCTATGTGGCTCGGCCTTTCTTTACCTTGTTTATTGTATCATGGCAGTTAATATATTTTGTCAACACGTTAGGCTATCAGAAGACATTTCGGCGTCCCGAAATTATCTTCACGCATCTCCAAAAAAATTCTTTGGGAAATTGAGTCTAAAGTTTGAACCTTATAAAAAAAGTATTAATGATCAGAATTTGTACTACTTTCGTAGCACAAGTTCAGGACTTAATCCCGGTTCACACACGTCAGTTTTGACTCTTCAATTCTTGCGTTTTTAAAAGAAACGTTCTTCTTTTTTTTTTGATTTTGTGATATACATTAAGATAACTTCAGGACGTCGATATGTGTGCAGGTTTTGTTTACTTTTAGATATGTATGCACGTATGTACCTAAGTATATTGTAAGAAAAGTTTCCCTACTTTCATTTTCCAAGCAAGTCGTTTTAAGTACAGATGGTAAATAAAACTCGCACACAACGATCGGACACACGCCATGGTAATGACAATGACGATTTGCACCGTGCGACAAAATTTTTTCATAAAAATATCTAGAATATTTTATATTAATTTCCTCGCCTCGTTAAAGGACATTTTGTTTAATTTATTCCTGTTCTCAGAATTTCAGTTTTTCAATATTTTTAATACTAAATGCGTCGGGCCACAGAATGTAGTCGTTTCGCGATATCGACTCATGTACATATTTGTGTTTTTTACAGGGTTCAGAAAAATTTATGTATGAATACTCAAATATGAATATTCATGTGTTAAATTGTCATGTATGAACTTGTAAAATTTTTTGTTTTATGCTCTCATTCGAAAATGAATAGTTAAATTTGTTTTTAATTTTAAGCACTCATGTATGAATAATTTGTTTGTTTCTTTTTAAGTACATGCATGAAAATTATAACGGAATGCTCAAGACAACTTGTCTTGTTAAAGTTTATTAAGTAAAAAACTAAATGTCTAAATCTACAAGTTGTTTTTATAGAATAATCATTGATGATTGCTGATTGCAGTTACTGCAATCAACGATCATTCGTAATATATTTCTCTTAAAAATAAAAAGAGTTTAACTATGTATCTCTTTATCTTAATAGTCGAAAGAGGAGGGTAAGTACGTTGCGAATAACTCTTCATAAACTCAAACAAATATTCGAGATTCAAATTACAAGAATGAATAAACACTTTGCAAACAATCATTCATAAACAAAAATAACCATTCGAGATTTAAATTACAAGAATGAACAAACACTTTACGAATAATCATTTATAAACAAAAATGATTATTCGAGACTCAAATTACAACTGGATATTTATTCATATTAGTCATAATAATGTCGTTGGGTAAAACTCCCCCGGACGTAGATTGGTTCCCAATCTCTGAAGGAGATTTGGGAAACGATATAATTGTTTCATTCACCGTCCTCCTAGACTTGAACTTAACGATTAAGTACATAATGATTACAATTATTACAGTTATGATTACAATATATATGGATATGTTAGTTGTTTTTTGATTGTATCTTAATTCTTCTATATATCTTATATTTCTAATGTGCTGATAAGTCAAATTTTTTATTGGCAATTCTTCCTCAAAATTTATTTGTATTTCCTTAGGAAAGTTAGGAATTATTATACTTTCAGTGTATGTTTTTCTATCATACCATTTTTCAAAAATCTTAATTCTACACTCTTCTATTTTTATTAAGAAATGCCCGGTAAGTATAATAGGTATATCATTGCAGGTTTGATCAATTGTTACATTATTCATATTAATGGCAAATAACAAATCAGAGTTTACCTCAATAATGGATGTATTCGGATTTCTCCGGTAATCACAAAACATTTTCTTATTATTTAACATGTTCTCAATACAATTATCTTTTAAAACAGTAAGGTTTTTCTTAAAATTAGTTGCAAGATACATTTTATTATTGCTTGAAATATATCTATTTTTATCCTCACTCAACTCCAAATTATTATTATTTGGAATTGGTTGGATATATAAGGAATTATATAGCTCTTGGGTTAGTTCGGGAATTTGGATTATTAATAGGATGTTTCTTTTATTAGTTGCTATAGTCATTTTTATGTTCTGTAATTTTTCGAAGGTAATATTATATTTTGTCATTTCCTCATCAGTTATTATATTTTGACTCAAAAGTCCTAGTCTCGACGTTAGTATTATTCCTTCAACTTTGTCAATTATCCTTTCAAGTTCAACAATTTGAAAATTTAGATATGTCTTCTCGATTTCGAGTTTTTCAATAACTGTTTCGTCATGGATATTTATGTACTTCAGATAATTATTTTTTGCTTCCAATTCATAAATTTTAGAAAGTCTTGCTAGCTGTTCATCAAAATGCTGATTTATTTCAATTTGACTATTAGATTGTTCAATTACATTATGTGTGTTCGTTTCCATTCTCTGCAATGTTTTTTCAATTTCTTTTCTGTCTTCGTCATCCATTGTTCCGAATAAGTACTTAATTCCTGTACCAAAAACATTTATTAGCCCTCTCTTTTGTCTGTGAGGAGTAAGACTTTTTAATGATGCCTTCAAGTGCTGTATTTTGTGGTTTAGAAGTTCATCGTTCAATACAGTCGCATTTTTCTCTAGATCTCCAATATATTTCTCATATTTAGTAATATTAAACAAATGCAAAATGTTGCAATAGCTTTCAATCAACCGTATCTGTCCCAATTCTATCATGCTGAATCCGTTTCCTATAGTTAGGTCTCTAACATCAATTCTCCGACCGCACATCACGTGAACCGCAAATATCATCAACATTATCGACAACATCTTCTGAAAATGCATCCTCGACATAATTGTCAGTAGGATCAACCAGAACATCCAAAGATCTGAAAGTATTTTTGCTACGTATTAATTGGTCTTTATAAACCTTTTGGTTTTTGTTCTGATAATTTTTGTTATCTAACTTCTTCAGTGTCATTTTTTCATGTCTTGTATCTGTCTTATGTGCTCTAAAATCTTTCTTAAAATTTGCATTTACGTCTTGATCTTTGCGATTTCTGTTAAGGTATGCTAAATTTTTTTCTTTCCTTTCTTCAATTATTTGTCTAATTTTTTGGTTTTCTAGCGGATTATTATTAAAATGAATCTCTACCGGTTTCTTGCGCGTTGTCAGGTGAAAAGTATTGTTATAAATGAAATTTGCTTGTATTGGCAAATCTATGTTATAAGCTATATCTGATGTTTCTTCTCTTTTCCTCAATATTCTAATATTTTCATTTAGACTGCTATGAAATCTCTCTACATCAGAATTTCCTGTATGTCTGTAAGGGGTAGTAAAATGAAAGTCTATATTATTTTTTTCCAAAAAGTCTTTAAAAAGGGATGAAGTAAAACCTGGTTCGTTATCCAAAATAAGTTTTTTAGGGGTTCTCATCAAATTAAACAATATTGTAAAATTCTTAACAAAATTAAGCGGCGTTCGTTCTTCAATCTTTTGGATTAAAGCATACTTAGAGAATTTATCAATAAGCGTAATGTATGAGTTTTTTGGGTCCATATACCAAATATCTGTATGATAAATCTCATTTGGAGATAACGGAGTTTCCGTCTTTTCAAAGGGTAATTTCAAAGGTCTTCGCTCAATTTTATAATTGCATATCTCACAATTATTTATAACTTTCATTATTTCTTTTTTCAAATTTGGATAATAGAACTTTTGCTTAAGCTCAAAAAATGTCTTGTCAATACCCGGGTGGTTGTTTTCATATTTGTGATGCTTCATTATTATTTCTAACAAATTTTGTTTTTCTATGTTTTCTAATAGGGTATAAGTTCTATATATTTTAAACCTTTTAATATTTTTTAATTTCTTTACTTCCTCTTGGATCATAACATACAAACCCTCAATATCACAGAAGATTACAACGTTTTCTTCTTTTTCGATTAAATTCATTATTTTTCTCAAAACCTCCTTAAAGTCATCTATAGCTATTCCAAATTTATATAATTTTTTATTGAATTGAATTTTTTCTTCATAGGAATCTTTTTCTTGTCTCTCAATCAAAATCTGTTTATTCGCGAATTGTAGAGGACTTTCTGTTATTGGGATATGATCCATTCCATCATCTGGAGCGCTATGCACTGTTGGAGTTGGGGATCCAATCCTATTTCTACCTATTCTCTTTCTAACTGGTTGTTGACAAACTTCTCTTTCTATCATTTTGAAATTAAACTTTTCCTTCTTATGAACGCGTAAAAAGTGTCTTTTTACACCTACCTTGCTCTCAAAATTCCTCTTACACAGGTTGCATTGAAATATTTGTGCACCATGTTTTTGTTTAATGTGTTGCTCTAAAACAACTTTCCTTTTATAGACCTTTTGGCAAACATTACATTCGAAAAAATTTATTTCTGCAGCAATTCTTGATAGGGCATCTGCCACTTTATTTTCCTTGCCTTGTATATGTTGAATATCAAACTCATATTCATTGAGCTTAATTTTCCAACGAACCATTTTTGAATTAGGCTCTTTGAGTGAGGCCAACCATATTAATGGTCTGTGGTCAGTTTGCAATCGAAATTTTCTACCATAAAGATAGTGTCGAAATTGCCTACAAGCCCAAACTATAGCCAACAATTCTTTTTCGATCGTACTATAGTTTATTTCATGTTGGTTTAACGTTCTTGAAGAAAAGGCCAATGGTCCATTTTCTTGGGACAACACGGCACCAAGCGCAAAATTGCTTGCGTCGGTAGTAAGTAAAAATTCTTTTTTGAAATTTGGGTACCTTAATACCATATCCGATGTTAATATTTTCCTCATCTTTTCAAAAGCTTCTTTGTAATCGGGGTCACTTTCATTGATTTTGCCATCCTTTTTGAGCCTAAGGGTGAGAGGCTTTGCAATCTTGGCATAATCTGGTATAAACTTCCTGTAATACCCACTCAAACCCAAGAATGATTGGAGTTGTTTTACCGTTTTTGGTATTGGAAACCTCGCAATACACTCTAATTTTTTAGGGTCTGGTTTAATGCCCTCTGCAGTAACTACGTGACCAAGAAAATTAGTTTCTTTTTTCAAAAAATCGCATTTATTTAATGAAACTTTTAAATTGGCTTTTTGTAGTGTATAAAGTATTTTGGACAAACTATCTAAATGCTCCTGGAGTGAAGTTCCAAACACCAATATATCATCCATATAAATAACGCATATCTTATTAATATAATTTCTTAATACATTATTAAGCATTCTTTGGAATGTGGCCGGAGCATTTTTGAGGCCAAATGGCATACGTCTAAATTCGTAATGACCATCATTTGTTGAGAAAGCGGTTTTTTCCTGGTCGTTTTCATCGACTTCTATTTGGTAAAAACCTTTTGTTAAGTCCAGTGAAGAGAAATAATTTGCTCTTCCTAGCTTATCTAATATCTCTTCGACAACCGGTATTGGATATTTATCCTCTCTAGTTATAGTGTTTAATTTTCTGTAGTCAACTACAATTCTCCATTCCTTATTTCCTATTTTGTCTTCCTTTTTTGGGACAACCCAAATAGGGGAACTATATGGTGAACTACTTGGCACGATAATACCTTGCTCTAACATTTCGTCCATTTGTCTTTTAACCTCATTCCTATGTATCTCGGGATATCTATATGACTTTGTGTAAACCGGACTTTCATTATTCGTTGGGATTGTATGCTTTATTTCATTGGTAAATGTCAAACTATCTCCCTTTTTGTAGAAAACGTCAGAAAATTTTTTAATAATTCTTCTAAGTAATTGATCTTCTTCATTGTTAAGGTGTTCTGTCCTTAATTGGTCGACTATTCCCAATTCATCCAAGTGATGCAACTCGGGTAAATTTTCTATATCCACCGTGTCGCGTATAGTTTCAATTAAATGTTCTTTTTCGTCTTGGCCCTCAAAGTATAAAGGTATCTCTTGCTCATTTATTATTATAGACTGTTTTTCATAATTTATAATTGCATTATTGTTTCTTAACAATGTGGATCCAAATATTCCGTTAAATATTGGATGAAAACTAAGGACCTTAAAAATTTCATCTTTTTTAAGACGAACCTTCAAAGAGTCCTTATTAATTTCGACTTCTTCATTAATCACCAGAAAACCTGAAGCCGTTTTGATTTTCTGTGGTTCTTTTAAATTCTTTATATAATCTGGGGGACAATGATTTCTATCAATAATATTTTCCGTAGACCCGGAATCGATTAGAATTCTTGTGACTCGGGTCTTTCCTTGGAACAAAATATAGGGTAATTTATATTCGGAGGGATCTCTTCGTGAGAGGCCGTAAATCGAAAATTTTGAGACTGTAAAGATTGGGTGTTATCCATGTGATGATTTTGTCTACGAGTCTGTTCGCTAATATCCATAGGTTCTGGTTTGTCTTGTCCAGTCGGAAAATGTTTATTGGTATAATTATTTGGATATCTGTTGTAATTGGGATTTTGATATCTATTGTTATAAGGATTAGGATATCTAGGATTAGGATCTTGATACTTACTATTATTGGGATTAGGGTATCTAGGAGGATTTTGAAATCTATTATTATAAGGATTAGTGTATTTAGGATTTGAATTAGTATTTTGGTTTCTTAATTGAGTTTTTTCATTTTTATTATAATTTATGTTAAATTTTTCTTTTAATAGTAAATTCGATTGACCTAATTTGTGTAAAGCCTTTTCCAATGAATCTGGCTTAAGAGCACACAGAACTGTTTTTAAATTTATTGGTAATTTATTTATAAAAGTTTTTAATGCAATCTTATTATTGTGATTAATCTCGGCCATATTGCCATCCAACCTCTGCCTTTGATTCAAAAACGAGAGTTTGGTTTGTATAAAATTGTAAAATTGTAGGACGTCTCCTCTATACTGGGCGCCTCTCAGTTCTTCATAGAGTAGCTCGGCAGAAGCCAGGCCACCAAAATTTAGCTCCATAAGAGATTTAATTTCATTCCACGTGGTTAAGTGGGGATGAATTTCTAGAACCATTCTAGCTTTTCCAACAATCTTATTTTTAATTACCGACAAAAACATCCTCTGGGATGTGGGATTGTAATCCGACATATATAAAATCACATTGTCTATGCTTTCCAAGAAAGGATACAGTTCTTCCTTTCTCCCGTCGAAATTGGAAATTAATCCCAAAAACCTAAGGGGGTCTATATCTTTATGATTCATTTGTACCTGTTGTTGTAACTGCTGCTGTTGTTGTTGTAATTGTTGTTGTAGTTCTTGTTGTAATTGTTGCTGTTGTAATTGTTGCTGTTGTTCTTGTTGTAACTGTTGCTGTTGTTCTTGTTGTAACTGTTGTTGTTCCATCATCAGGTTTGGTCTTCTTTCGTCAAATATCCTGCTTCTTATAGTGGACATCAACCCAAACAAATTCGTTGCTTGGTGACGTCTATAGATTTTAATTAAGTTTCTTCAGTGTATTCCACCAGTATTTATCTTTTTTATTTTATTTTATTTTTCTTTATTTATTCACGTTGTTAAAATTTTTATTTAAATTTTTTGTTATTTTTAGTTTCGTTCTTTACATTACTTCTGAGCATTGTTTTTTATTTTATTTTTCAGGTATACCCATTAAGACTTTAAAATGTCAAACATCCCCATTTGCATAATTTTCGTTTATACAAATTATTAAAAGGATATCTGGGTATCCTACCGACTGCGCCAAAATTATAACGGAATGCTCAAGACAACTTGTCTTGTTAAAGTTTATTAAGTAAAAAACTAAATGTCTAAATCTACAAGTTGTTTTTATAGAATAATCATTGATGATTGCTGATTGCAGTTACTGCAATCAACGATCATTCGTAATATATTTCTCTTAAAAATAAAAAGAGTTTAACTATGTATCTCTTTATCTTAATAGTCGAAAGAGGAGGGTAAGTACGTTGCGAATAACTCTTCATAAACTCAAACAAATATTCGAGATTCAAATTACAAGAATGAATAAACACTTTGCAAACAATCATTCATAAACAAAAATAACCATTCGAGATTTAAATTACAAGAATGAACAAACACTTTACGAATAATCATTTATAAACAAAAATGATTATTCGAGACTCAAATTACAACTGGATATTTATTCATATTAGTCATAATAATGTCGTTGGGTAAAACTCATGTATGCGACTAGTGAGAAATAAAAAAAATCCACATATTCGAAAACGAACAGCAAACAATTTATTTTAATACGAATGTTCATGTGCATGAATGTGTTTTTTTAAGCTGCGCATATTCATTATGCATGTTGAATATACGCAGCTTAGGAAACGTGTGTGTAAGTATGTTTATATATGTGTATTGATTGTATGTATGTTGTTTGTTATTGTGTATTTTTTATGGAATATTTTGCACTGTGGTTGGTATATGGAAATGTTAAGTTTTTCTTCCAAATATATTTATGTAGGTACTTATGTACATATGTACGTACATACATATCTATGATCGTGCATTCATGTGTATGTATGTACATATGTAATAAGATCAATGGAAATAAATTCAATTGCCTTTTTCAAATGAAACAAAGTCATAAAAGATTTGCAAATAGTATTGCAATGCTTGAAGAATGTCCACTCAACCAAATTTTTGGAAATCAATTAAAAATTTTTTAATAAAAAACCCTTTGACATTAAAGTATGTGGGTGTGTTACAATGTATATCACTTTATTACCCTCTCCTATGAAATAACTATGTTGGTTGTAGATTTTTGCTACCTGCGAATTGCTTGTTTACGTTTCCGTTTTGTGCCGTTCTTTTCTGTAGAAAATATTCCTTACTTACTTGTTCTGTGTCTGAACTTTCGAATGTGGACGATATAATAAATGTTTGCAAAATGCTTTTTACTTAAATATATAAATCTTTAATAATTAGAACTAAAAAAATATTCTGAATTTAAAAAAAAAAATTTGTAATATTTCATTCTACAAAAAAAGTAATACATACAAATTCGTGGCTGTCACTTAACGTTGTATTCTATTTTCTACAGAATTGTCCGCAACAAAGCAGAACGAAAAGAACCACCAACCACAGATACAGTTTTTCAATTGAACAGAAACAAAACAGCTGATTCGTAACAGAACAGAACGTACAAACTAATTCTGCCTTAACATTTCAACACACCAGCCACAGTGCACAATATTCCATAAAAAATATACAATCAATACACATATAATATATATATACATATAAAACATACACAAGACGCCACTATGTACACACATGTTTTTTAAACTGCGTATATTCAAGATGAATATTCACCATATACTCAGTTGTAGTGTGAACTAACTGTCGCTATAACCAACAATGTTTTACCAGTGCATACAGCAGTGTCGAGTTGCATTGCCAGACTACAGCTGGAATGTTTTGGTGACGGTTACTTGACACCCATGCATTTGTTCAAAGGCAACGGCATAAAGCACTTAAATAAATCTTATTTAATAAATACTTGCATGGCAAACATCTTAAAGAGCTCCTCGCTGAGCTTTAATAAAGTTGGAGCTCCCAGATGAGCTCACAGCAAATTAAAAGATATAATTTGGTTTAATTCATTACACAGTGAATATTCAGAAATGAATATGCACAGTTTAAAAAAAACACATACACTCATGTACATGAACATTCAGATTACAAATTCTTTGCTGTTCATTTTCAAATGCTACTGCACTTTTCATTTTTTTCGAAATTCCTTCATGAACATCGACTTTCTTAATCTACTCTAAAAGCGAAGAATTTTGGTGTATAACACTTAAATATTTATGAACCGGAAAAGGTCTCCTAAATCGTTTTTTTGTTTTTTTTTTAGAAAAAATTCATTTTTTCCAAAAAATTAAAAAATTTTGCTTTGGTAATTTGCCTCTAACTCAAGCAGTTCTTAACGGATTTGAACTTAACTACATGCATTAGAAAGCTTATTAAATTTTCTAAATGTTTATTAAAGCAACATTGCCATTTTGTTCCATGGTTTTTTATTCATAGCATTACAAATTCAAATTTTCAAATACGAACTTATAATTGTTTCCCCATTTTTGCTTACCTTTTCTTATATAAAAATTGAACGAGGCAAAAAATTTTATATTCTGTAAATGCATTATGGGAGGAAATTCTGCTAAAAAATCTGCAGTTTTAAGCGTAATGTCGAAATGGCAAGAGTTTTTATTTGTGAATTTGCTTCAAGTTCATAAATATATTAATATAAAGTAACCCTCCGTCTTGACTGGCAATAAATTCATTGACATACATTTATTGCAGCAAATATCAAAATTATGTTATGTCCGCATCTTTTTCGTACTTGGCAATAATTGCGGCAATAATTTTCAACAGTTTTTCGTTGATAATTATTGCGAACATAAAACGTCATAAACCGTTTGACATTTCCAAATAAAAGAAAAAAAAGACGCGCCATAAAACAAAAAGAAGAAATTTCTTGCAAAAAAATTAAATAAATTATTGAAAGATATTCACCCTTATTGTGATTGGCGTAGTCGAATTACGTCAACTGTCGCAGTTGCTGTCGAATTTGAAATGTTATGTTACCGTGCAAAATTTTCGCCCGTAAAATTTTTGTAGAAGAATGATCAAGGCAGATTCACAACAGGTAGTCTCATCCGAATTCGCCTTGAAAATTAGAACAGATGTGTCAAAAAACGATTGACTAATTTATGTGAAAACAGAAAGAAAAAAAAATAAATAAAGAAAAATATGTATGTATGTATGCTTTGGGAAATAGAAAACTGGACATAGAAAGTATTTCGGATGCGAGATCACCAACCGTATCTGCAAAGGCACAAATAGTGCGAAATGTGTTCCCAATAAATCACGTCAGTTCGTTGAACACACAAATGGCAGAAGCAGCAGTTGCATCTCCTCAGTTCTAGCCATATCAGTTTCAAATACTTCGATTTGTCCCATGCTAATGTTACGGCCACACAAATGCTGAGTGTTGGTGTAGGCGTACCTGCTACACAGAGTAGTGCTTTGTGTCTGCAAGTCAAAGTCGCACTACACCATCTTTGGTTACAGCTACAGGCGCTATGACTACATTTACTGTACGTTAAATTTTATTCATGCCACATCTGTGAGTCGCAACAGTTCAGCATCTGCTGCCACAGTTTTATCACCAGCACTCGGCTGGTATTGATAAGCAACAGCAAATAAATTATTTATAAAATACATAAAATGTAAGAAGTTTTTTACATGAAACGTTATTTAAAATAAAAAATCTTTTTTGTATTAATATAGTACATGAATAATTTTTTTTTTTTTGTAAGCAAACAAAACAATTTAAAAATTTTGGCAGCCAAAATTCAATCACCTGATCTTTTGAGGCAACCTGTTGTGAATACGCCTTGAGAATGATATTGTAATTGATTATACTATATTAAGTGATTATGAAACAACCTGTTGCAAAAAGTGCCAAAGACTGTTGTTTATAATGAAGAATTTAAAAATACAAACGAATAAAAGTTATTTATTCAAACAAATAAGTGAAAATGTTGAGTGAGTGTTGCTTTTTATTCGCCCTCCGAAGATGAAGATACAGCCAGTGTACTGTAAATAAATGCTGTAAGGAAACAATTAAGGCAGCAAACAAATATACTTATTCTTTCTAACAAAAATAAGTTGTAAAATAATAAATTGTTTTTTTTTATAATTTTTTAAATTTATTAGCACCAATGGAGTGCATGTATGTATATAGACTATCTAAAAAGCCCTTAACAAACAAAAGTTTTGAATGGCCGCGTTCATAAGACGTAGCTGTTGAGCTCAACTGTTGTGAAACTCTTGTCAACTGTTGAGCACAACAGTTACGTCTTAGAAACGGCTTGTTGAATAATTGGTTCACGAACAGCTGATTAATGTAAACAATTAAAAAGAAATAAAAAGGCTGCAAAAGAAATAATTTAAAAGTATGGACAACACAGATTTTGCAATGGAGTTTTTCTTAGCTGGAATTTTTCATTTTTATTTTAAAATCTGCACTACAAATTTAATATTCACAACATAAAAATACACACCAAAACATTGCAATAAAATTATAAACCTGCACCGATACTATTATATATTTCAACGCTGAGCCGGCACTATTTTTAAAAAATCTTTATACCGTATATTGAACTAATTATGTAATTAATATAAATAGACACCATAATAAACAGACATATATTTAATGAAATTAGTATTTTAATTTTATTTATTTATTTTCGTTACTTTATCGCATTTGTAATGCAAAATTTATCAAATTAATTTGCAGTCGCCACCTAACAAAACGGCGTTGCATTAGAATATAAAAGCGCACAACTCTCTTGATCAGCTGCGGAGCTAAACACAACATGTTGACTAAATGTAGCGAAAAAAATTTATGATGTTGCGCAACAGTTACATCTTATGAACGCGACCAATAATAAATTGCATAAATATATTTATGTATGTATGTATATATGTACATATGTTTTAAACAAAATTTCATCGAAATTACGAAATCCACGAAGGTCGTCAGGGATATCAAAGCTAATTAAGCTTACAGAAACAAAGCGTTTACTTGCGGAGGGCAGCTACCAGAAAGGTGCAGGCAGACCTACATTTTATTTCCTTCCATTTCAGCTATTTTTTAATTAAATTAAATTATGTCGTGAAAAAAATTCTTAACGACAATTTTAGAAACTGTTGGCACACAAATACGCCGAACCAAGGCGAATTCACAACAATTGGCCTCGAGAGATCAAATGACTCAATTCGCTCGAATTTTGGTTGTCAAAATTTGTTTATTCTATTTTGTTTTGTTTGAAAAAATATAATAAATAAAATAAAAACTGCAAATCGTTACATTTAAAATTTAAATTTCCAATTATAATTGGATAAGGGAAATAAAAAGACTGTTAAGGTCTTAATTTTACATCTATAGGTGAGAATAGTGGTAAAAATGTTAATTTGTGAAAGAATTATTGAACTTTTGTGCACAGTGAAAAAAATTTAAACAAAAGTGAAAATGCCTTCATGCTGTTTATGTCGTAAGCCGTATATGAAAGGAGGAGGCGCCTTTTTCAGTGTGCCAAACAATTTGGAAACCAGATTGAAGTGAAGCCGCAGCAGCGGCACGTATATGTGACGATCACTTCCTACCGTCTAGCATTTTACGCGCAGGCACCAAATCATTACCAAACGCAGAGCCATTTATACCACATCGAATTCCAACACTGAGTAAGTATATTTACTAAAATTTAACAAGCTTATGTATTTAAATATATATACATATGTACTTACATTTTTAGGTTGCATTACTTACATAAGCAGGTACTCTGTTCATCATTTCGTGCGAATTGCTGTCAAAAGTCCATATAAAAAAAATTCATGCGAAATAATTGCAAGATAATATGGCCGAAGTTGTACTCTGTTCAACTTGTGAAAACATACGAAATGTTTCTGGCATCATTATTTTTTCAACCACAACATGTTTCTAGCAACATATTTTTCAACTGCGAAATAATGTAAGCATCACTTATTTCGTGCGGAATTGCAAACAACAGATGATCAGATTTTACTTAGCATTGAATTTGTTGCGCACAAATAACTAAAATAATGGAAAATAGTGTGAAAATAACATAAAATGAAGGTATGGGATTGAATGAGACCGTGTGTCTTCAAAGCAGCACAAGTTCTTAAAATTATTTTGTTCTCCATTTCTTTTCACACATGGTTTTTGTTTACATAACAAAAACAATGTTGCTTACTTAAAGGCAATAAAAACGTTAAATTTCTTCTAAATCGTAGTGTTGTCACCACTGGCTAATTGTCAAAATTTTCAAACGAAATAATCAATGTTGCTCAACATTTTTCGCAAATTTGAACGAACAGAGTACTATACAAAAAACTAATTAGGCATTTATTGGATTGGACACTTGGGCGGAGCTGATGAGATGGTGTAGCGACCTGGACATCAGTACTAACCCGCTCTGGTACTGATCCGTTCTGCTAGTCTGATTAATAAATTATTCCAATATATAACTTTCTTTTTAAAATAATGAATTTACCAAAAAATGTTCTTAAATTAAGAAGAAATTGCTAAACTCCTATTTGAACTCAAAAACGATTTCTTTCAATACAAAACATAAAATGTAAAACACCCTTAAGTTTGCGAATTGAGTTTACTTTAAAGTTTAGTACTCTTTTCAAATTTGCGAAAAATGTTGAGCAACATTGATTATTTCGTTTGAAAATTTTGACAACTGATCAGTGGTGACAATACCACGATTTATAAAAAATGTATCGGTTTTATTGCCTTGAAATGAACAACATTATTTTTCTTATAAAAACAAAAGAAATGTGTTTATTAAAAATAATTAAAACAAATAGACAACAAATTAATTTTAGGAGTTTGTACTGCAATGTATCAATTAATACATCTCGCAGCTGCTGCGGAGGAGCTCATTGAATACACACGTTCTGCAAAAAGCACTCACCTTCAGTTTATATTATATTTACATTATTTTCCATTATTTTAATTATTTCTGGGCAGCAAACTTAAAATTAAACCCACAACGCCCAGAAATATCTGATCATCTGTTGATTGCAATTCCGCACGAAATAAGTGGTGCTTACATTATTTCGCAGTTGAAAAATATGTTGCCAGAAACATGTTGTGGTTGAAAAAATATGCTGCCAGAAACATTTCGTATGTTTTCACAAGATGAACAGAGTACAAATTCGCCCATATTATTTTGCAATTATTTCGCATGAATTTTTTATATGGGCTTTTGGCAGCAGTTCGCACGAAATGTTGAACATAGTACCATGCTTAATAATAAAAACAATTTACAAACTTTAATTATTCGGTATTATTTATTTAAACACATTGGGATACATTAATACTGGATCGTTTGTTGTTCATCTTCTTCGTCAAAAAAGTATTTGTAGATACTTCTAAGGACTTTAAAAACACTTATGCACAAAACGTATTGAGTCCAAGATCAAAATCCATGTAATACTTCTTGTGTTGAATCACAAATTCTATTATGTTTTATTTAAATTTTACTATGCACAATTTTTTATATTTGATTTTGTACATTTTTCTATCACATTATTCCTCACATTTTTCTTCTTATAAATTTGTCAACCATTTTCGACACATCTGTTCTGTTGTTTTCTAGGCGAAGTCGGATGAGACTACCTGTTGTGAATCTGCCTTGCGCCGAGCAATTTGCCGTTTTAACTTCAGTTTGTGTCGTATATATTGGCGTTTTTGCCAACTATGGTACCATTTTTTAAAAACGTCTGACTTTCGCCAGAAAAACGCCAAGCACAATAATATTTATTAAAAAAGGCAAATTAAAAAGAAAATCTTTAATAATATACATAAAAATGCTAAATTTCTCATTTCAGGATGAGTGTTTCAGATGAAAATTTAAAAAGTCTTTCAGTAGTTTCTTCTTTGTTAGCGAACCTTTCTCTTTGAAATTTTGTAAATTGTGTGTTAACATAAATACGATTACCCATAGCAAAGCAATAAGTAATATTGTTCCGGCATATTGTTATTCTGCCGGCATTATTACTTTATTGCCAGTCAGGACGAGGGGTAAGAAGAGATTGATGTTGGTTTTTTATTTTTTCAAATTTGCTAAAATTGTACTTTTGTTGGAGTTTGGATGCGTTTTGTGAAAATGCTCGATGACGTGAGTCAAATCATTACCAAAGCAAGATTTTTAATTTTTTTTTTTGGAAAAAGGCATTTTTCTAGAGTTGGGTAGTTCATGAACAAAGTGAGCTGCTCATAACAGTGATCTATTTCAGCTCCTTAGTTCATGTTTCTTTTAATTTATTATTTTGTTTTTCGCTCACTCTCACCACAGACAAATTACATTTTGTAACTTAATGCCTAATGTATTCCGCATACTTGAATCACTTTATTCAAAATATCAAATACCATACAAATATTTGCTTTTGTATGTTCTTGGACAGTTCTTAAATGCAAGAGTTGATAGAGAAATGCGTCATTAACCTTTCACATTTTAATTGTTTTATTAAATTTTTTACATAAAACAATATGTGCAGTTTTATACTAATTAAAAAATGTTCACCGATACAATATTTATGTTAATACTTTTGTTTAATTGTTGCCCTTGTTCGTATTTATGTATGTAATACTTTGGTCGATTTTCTTTACACAACCTCACTTCTTTTATCTTCGTATACTGAGCAAGTGAACTAAAATTGTGTACTAGTTCACTAAAGTGAGCTGAGCTAAAAAGAGTGCTCACTGAAAAGAGCTGAAAAGCGCAACTACATTTTTCCCAAAAAACGATTTGGGAGACCACTTCCCGTTCATAAATATTTAAGTGTTATACACCAAAATTCTTGGTTTTTAGAGTAGATTAAGAAAATCAATGTTCATGAAGGAATTTCGAAAAAAGTATAAAAACTGAGACGGTCTCATGTACATACATACATATACGAGTATGTAACAAGATTTCATCATTAGTTTACTTCTTTACTCTGTTCTTTTAAAATTAACTGCTTTCAGTTCAAAGGAGTTGTTTGGCTCAAGTTGAAATCTAACTTTATCCATTCATCTTTAATTCAAATTATTTTTTTTAAATTAATATTGAAAATAAATCAGACTAGCTGGAAAGGATCAGCACTGATTTCGGCGTCGATACACCATCTCATCAGCGTTCTTTGTTCGATTTTATTACTTTTGACGATGTAAAAAATGTTAAACAACATTAATTCTTTCATACGAAAATTTCTTTTACGTGTGATTCATATTATCTATCCCTTGAAAGTATGCTACAAAAACATTTAATATGCGATTGTTCTATAAAAGTCCACGTGAAACAATTGTTGCTCTTATTATTTCGCATGTTTGCTAAAAATGTTGATGATGTTTCCAATGTTTAGGTCCATAGGTAGCAAACCGTCAAAAATTCAAGAAAACAATCAACTACAAAAATGTACCTAAGATCTCAATAAACAACTTCTTAGAACATATGAACTTCCTAGGAATGATTCTTAATACCGTTTAGGTAGCGATCAGATAGCCGCAAAAGTGAAAAATTTCCCGAAAATTTTTTTAATTTCATTAGTTTTTCTTTACTTCAACATTGAGATACGAGTACATACTATGCTATCTATTATAAAAACGTTCCTAAGATCTCAATAAACAACTTTCTAGAACATATGAACTTCCTGGGAATGATTCTTAATACCATTTAGGTAGCGCTTAGGTAGCAGCAGTGGAAAAAAGGTAAAAAAATCGATTTTTTTTAATTCTTCGCGATTTTCATCTTGAAGATTTTTTTGATTTTATATGTTAACAATTTTTTATCTTTGTGACAAGATCTACAACTTTGCTTTAGAGAGTAGTGATGTCCGTATATGGTTATTTTTCCATGACTTAAAAAATTATACACAGTGATATTAAAGAAAATATACAACCCTATCGTGAATAACAAGTAGAATTTTTGTTCCCATGAAATTTGTATTCCCCTCGAAGGGAAAATTGCTATCGTGAATCTCCCGTGAATTTTTTTCCCGCTACCAGTTCTCAGTGAATGTATAAAGCTTACAAATTAAACAACTATTGAAATACGAGCGAACTAATAAAGTATTATTTAAATTATTTAAGAGTGAAAATACCGAGAGTTTTTTTTATTGATTTTTTTTTAATTTAAATGAACACATACAATCTTAGAAATAAGAATGTTTCAATCTTGTGTAATTGAATAATTCTTTACTATATAGTATAGCGTAGTAGACCGGATTAAAAATATTTTTTTTCCTTAAGAATTATTTTTTTCAAACTAATCTTTTCTTAAATTTTAAAAACATTGCAATTTGAATTTTTAAATTTTTTTCTCTGGATATATCTTATTCTATTCGCTGTTTACGATAAAATAGTTTTCTAGTTTCTAGGGCAATAGTATCGGACAAGAAAAATCTGAAAAAAAAAATATTTACTTGCGACTTAATGAGTTTTTTTAATACATTTTACTTTGTAACTGAATTGCACTCATTCCTTGTCCCGAAAAACGGGTCCACCGGTTAAAATTCGTACCACGCCCCTTTTTGGGAAAAGGGAGAAATCTCCCGGGGAGTTTTTTATTCATAATTGTGCTGTAAATTAATATTTTTAATTTTTTTTTTAATTTTTATTAAGTTCGTCTAATTATATTTTTCCACAGCGAATAACTTATTCTATTTTTTTTTTGTTTTGAGCTGTTTGACATTTAAAAACGCGATACACAGACCAAAAGAATGTGTCAGTTGTTACGCGCTTTGTTTAAAAACTGGACATTCGTGTTGCGTGAACCCAAACAGGAAAAACGTTGATATTTTTACTCGTTGTTTTAGTTAATTGTGTCCGATGAACAGGCTGTAAGTGCTGTTTACACAACCCGAATGGTCGATTTGAGTAGAAAATGTACATATGTATATGAAAAGCACTCAGTTTTCTTTTTGAGTGATTTCCATACACATTTTCTACTCAAGTCGACTCTTTGGGTTGTGTAAACAGCACTTAGACCTGATCCGCAAAGGGGACAGTATTTCATTTCTCTTTTGACTAGTATTATGCAGAGTGGGAAAACAAACAAAACTTTTCGCAAACGTTTCCTATGAAAACACAAACTATTAAAATTTTTTCAATCGTTTTGTACATGAGCAAAACTAAAACAAATACTTTTTAAATGACAAAGAGCGCATACAAAAGTATTGGCTTTTCACTCATCTGCTTGCTTTAATATCCCGTTACAATCGTACAATTGAGAGCAAAGCAAATGCTCGCTCAAACGTATTTTTTGAGTGTTTCATTTCATTCGTCATTTTATAATGAGCAAATCAATCAGCAAACGTTTGCAAACATTTCTTCTTAAAACTTTTCAATTTTGCTCCCATTGTTTTCTTTTCTAGCTGCATACGTTTAAATTAATGTACATTTAAACAAACCAAAACAGTACAAAACTAAATGCGACAATCGTTCTCATTGTTTTTGTTTTACTCATTGGAAAGAACAAAACAAAACGAAAGCAAACGTTTCATTTTATTTATTTTCCTACTCTGGTATTATGTGAACAGCCCCTAAAGCACTTTCCGTGCAGAAATATAAATGATGAAATAATAATCACTCTTCATAAACATTTGTTTTCTTAAAATGAATGCTTGAAAATTTTTAGCGGGACTGCATTTAAAGTCGATTATGAATAGCAACAAAACTTCAGTTGCAACTTCCGGCAACTAAAAATGTTTGGTTGCCAGAAAAACATTAAATAGCAGCCGAAATTTTCAACTCTAATTGCCATTCGTAATAACGTTTTCAACAACTAGCAACCCAACTTATGTCTGGTTGTCATCCATAATCCACCACTTGGACATGGAGTTTTTCATAGGTTTGTCCAGTCCTGAGGGCAAATTACGGCATTCGATATTTAACGAAATCCCTTAAATTTTTTTTTATTTTGTATGGAAATTTCGTTTGATACCGAATGCCGTAATTTGCCCCCGGAGATTTTAGTTTGTGAACGAGGTAGGAAAATAGTCTTGATTTGTGCTTTTGAAGGTTTTTTCTTTCTACTCCAACTTGAGTTTTTGTATGTATGTATGTGCACTTTCTTGTGATAGAGTTTGTATTTTTATGAATGGGAAAATATCGCAAATTTTTTTAAAAAAGAGGTGCATGCAAAACTCATCGCATAAATATTCATGATTTTCAGAAGAAACTTGAAATGTAAATTGAAATAAAACTTGTCTGACAACTTGCCGTCGCACCATCTTACTAAACATGTAGATTAGGTGGACAGGTTGCTCGTGAAGAATTAAGGTCGAGGGTACCAGCCCACTTGGCTCCAAAAAGTAATTATAATCCCTTTGTGTTAAGGAAACATGTAAAATGTTTTCGAATATGATAGTCCTAACTTAACCCGGTATCGTCCAGAACTTTTTGTTCACGAAAATGAGTTCAATTTTGCAATAAATTTTGAAAAACTTGCATTGTCATATGGTAATCCTGGTACAGGATTTTTTTTTTGAAAAAAAAAAAAACATTATTAACAACATAATTAAGAATAAAGAAAATAATTTTTGTGAAATAAAGTTAAAACAAGTACTAATTTCGAACTTATATAAATCATGGTTTGGTATGGTAACTTGCAAAACACTTTACGCGAAGCCCAACGTTGCGTTTTACACATGCTGTTCTTCGGTTAACCTTGCATCGATCACCAGCACAGTGTCTACGATTTGATGGTACCACACAATGTCCAATTTCGTCATTACGGAGAGTGTGTTCAACTTGACCCGGCTGTTGTGCATATCTGTGTGAGGTCATAGGACCGGGTGTTTTGGTTTTTGTTCCATAATGCTCAAGGTGAGTCATTGTTGGTTGTCCCTTTCGATAAAGCTGCCAAGCATTTTCAATACAAGCATCTACGAGGGCGGATTGATATTGAAGCTACCTAAGTAAGAAAAAAACATTTTTTTTAAAGGATTTATTTCTCAACATATGTAGTCTCCTTTTAGTAAGGAGATATTCCAACTTTTTTATACCATCTGAATAATACGATTTTCGGAACCCCTCAAAATACGCGTTAGTTTCGATAATCGCTTCTTCGTTTGATATGAATCTTTTTTCCTGCGAGCAATTTTTTCAAGTTTGGATGATCAACCAATTCGAAGTATATTTCACGTAATTTTAGCATCATATCTAATGCTGTTTGAACCGGTGCGTTGTCTTGAAGAAAGAGCACTTTTTTCTTCTTTAAATGTGGTCGTTTTTTCTTGTTTGCATCAATCATTTGATCCAATAATGCACGATAATACTTTCCTCTAATTGTGGATCCTTTTTCAAAATATTCGATGAGCAATATTCCGTGTGCATCCCAAAATACAGTGGCCATAACCTTGCCAGCCGATTTCACTGTCTTCGCCTTTTTTGGAGCAGCTCCAGCAGCTTCTACCCATTGTTTCGATTGATTTTTGGTTTCAGATGTGTAGTGGTGGACCCACGGTTCAACAACAGTTATTAATCGATGCTAAAAATCAACAGGATTGCGCTTTATTACGTCCAAACACCGTTGTAAAGTGGTCTGTCGAACTCGTTTTTGTTCGACACGGAGCAAACGCGACACCCATCTTGCCGATAGCTTTTTCATATGCAAATGTTCATGAAAAATGTTGAACACACGTTCATATGATATGTTTACCATTTCAACAATCTCACGTTGATTTTCTTAATATTTTCTTCAGCAACCACCTCTTTTAGCCTTCCTGTTGATGGTATTGTTGCAGTGCTTGTTCGGCCGCGTTTAAATTCAGCAATCCAATATTTTACCATGTAATCTGACGAAGCAGACTCACCGTAATGTTTATCGAGCTTTTCTTTTGTCTCTTTCGCCGTTTTCCCTTTCAAATAATAGTGTTTAATCACTGCACGAAATTCACTTTTTTTCATTTTTCAAGAAACACAAAAGTTGCTTACTTCAAACGACTACAACAAATAAACTAATCGATGAATTTGAGCGAAATTTTAACAGCTGACGTTTGACATATCGCAACTTCTAAAAAAAGTTTTTGTGTTTGTGCTACCATCTAGCGCTAGGTAGCTTCAATATCAATCCGCCCTCGTATTTTGCCCAACTATGTATACAAGAAATTTGAAAAACAGCACAGAAATTCATATAAAACGTGAAAAATTAAACGTGTACCCCAGGCGACCCACGATTACCGTATGGTAACGTCTTGGAAAAAATATTAAAAAATTTTACAAGGAAATATATTTTCTTAATAACTGAAATCAATCACGTTTCATAGTTTATTTCATTAGCTACTAGCAGATATATTTTTTATTAAATCAGCCTTGAAAAATTATTACTGAAAATGAGTACTTACCGACGTCCCATCTCTTAAACAATGAAATCGTAACTTCTTTTTTGTGACCACAATTTGAGATGCTTTAACTTCAATAACTTAACTTAAGGTACGGTCATATCTGACAAACATTTGCAGAAAAAAACGTGACCAAAAGATAGGCTAAATTTGCATTTTCTTTAATTCCAATATTTTTTTAAATATGGGTTCGCATTTATTAAAAAATAATATAAAAATATAATTTTGCGGCATAATTGACTTCAATTTGTGATATAAAAACCAAGTTAAATCACACTAAACTTAAGCAAAAAGTAGTGGTTACGTTTTTTTTTGCAAATGTTTGCCAAATGTGACCGTACCTTTAGAATAACAAAAAGTTCACTTATTTGGCAAGCAACAAGTGTTTTACATTAAGTGTGTTCGAGTACCCAAAAGTTTTTACAAATTTTTACTGAACTTTACTGCATTTTACTAAATTGCGTTCGTTTACTCAAGTTACAGTAAATGAGAACACAAATTGAGAGCGTAAAGTGACAGTTCATGGCTGAGAATTTACAAATTTTTACTACAGAAATTTCTTGTAGTAAAATTTAGAAAACAGAAAAACACATGATTCAAAAGGTAAACAAACAAAAGAAATTAAAAAGTATACAATTTGTGAAAAAAATATTTAAAAAAAATCAAACAAAATAATAAAAAATAATAAGTGACCAATTATATTTAAACTATTCGTTCGTTAAACATGTACATACATATGTATATGCCTATTAAAAGGAAAGGAATGTTGTAAAAACCATTTATGGCCATTTTCGTTGTTATTTTGTTATTTCGTTGGAGTTGTGAAAATTTTAAGTATATGGTTACTTAGTAATACGCTTGCTTTTAAGGTAGTCAATAGCAAAAACAAATAATCACATACTTTTGAATAAATTTAATCAGAAACAACTTAGGAAAATCAAATAAAATTAAAATAAACACAAAATAATTTGTTTATATTTTCTTAACATGTTATAATAAATATTTCATCGAGTACCAAAAAGAAAAAAACTGAGTAGTCCAAAGTGTAAATATATTTCAGCACTTACATTGATTTGCAATCACCTGTTTCCTTAATCTTACTAATTTTTGCAATTTTTCCGTTCGCGTACTTTTTCGGACAACAGCATTTTTTGAGAGTATATTTTTCACTTTACTCAGTAATTACTCATTTAATGCATTTTACTGTAAAAGTACTCGAACGCAGCTATCGACTGGAGTGTCTTTTTTCAGTTTTGTTATTCCCCTTTGAAATTATTTGTGAAAATATAACGGCATATTTTTTATATTACCGTGGGTTATTTCGGGTTAAGTTAGAAATTTCAACATACCTTGTGTGTATTTTTGCCTAATAACACAATAATTACCCTGTGCTAATAACTTGATTTATTTCAAATCTTTGGACTTTAAAATAGTTCTTTTTATTTATGTATTTTTATTTAAAATAAAAAACATTTTGAAAATCTTTATTGCTGCAAGCGATGAAAAAGAAACAAGAAAAAAAGTTTAATTAAAAATAAATATGTAGAATTCTCAAGTTGTTTTTAAAATAATTTTATTGTAAGAATATTCAGTTTCACTTAAATAACTTTTACTTTTACTATATAATATACAATTTTTATTATAACTAATTTTATTGTTTTTATTATATTCATTTTATTAGTCACTCGAGTTTTAAATTTATTTATATTTATGTATGTGTATGTATTATGTATGAACGTGTGTGTACATGTATTTTTATTTTTAATATATTTAATTATATAATTTATAGTTTTTGCTATCTGTAACTTTAAGAAATGACTTTGTTTTAGATTCTCAATAAATGTAAACACATATTAAGTTATAACAAAACTATGGACTGTTATTTTATTCTTTTTCCATTTTAGTGTTCAGTAAATTTTTAAGAATAAATTGTGAAAACTGCAAACAAATGTAATATAAAGAAATTACTCATTATTGTTTTTTTTTAATTTATTAAATAACTTATTTCTTTTTTGTTTTAAATATATATTTTGTATACTGATGTTGATTTGATTTGTTTTATACAGGAATTTTTAAGAGCAACTTTGTAATTTGAATTTTTTATTTATTTATTTTTTAATAAATGTGTGAGGAAGTTTCTTAACCACAAAGTATTAAATAACTATATGTTACACACCTTCTAACTAATGAACGTCGACTCGACGGTGTCCTTAAGTATGATTTTCTTACAATTAAAATTAAATATTGTTGTGCAAACAAAACAAAAAGAAAGTTACTCGTCAGACGAAGAATATTAGTACTCTGGGGTTAAAGAAAGAAAAAAAACCATTAATACAATATATTCGTAGATCAGTAAAATATTTAATTACAATTTTTCCGGAATTATAGATGAACTAAATAAAAAAATGTGCTTAAGGGTCTTTCACACTATAATACTTTGTATTAAGACTTGTCAAAAACTGTAATAATAAGAGCACGTGTGATAGTGTGAAATGTTATTAAAATGACAAATAATACGATAATAAATTTGACATACCATAAGACTTTGCCATTTTTAGAAATTATTCTAACCATCAAAATTTTGTTCAATTCTCATTCAAGATTTTTACACATACAGCTTGTCAAAATTCACAAAAATTTAAAGCTGTGACGTAGGCTGCACTCAAATTAAAAGCAAATTTTTTAGCAAGATGCCATCAAGAAAACAACTTAATTTAATTTTTTCCCTACAATTATTAAAGGAAATAAACAAAATCATAGAAACAGAAAAAACACAAACAACAAATATCTTTTTTAATATTTGACTGTAATTTGAAACACTTTATGGAATGAAAATTTGTAAGCAAACTCTCGTAAAATTTTAAAAGTATGAGTGTATTGGTAAGAAAAATTACAGAGAATTTAAAATTTGAATGAAAATATGATCGTAAACCAAGTAAACGATAAGATTTTTCATTTGATCAGGGCTGAATTTTCATAAAAGCAAATTGAACAGTCAATTGTTTCGTATTGTATTGACGAGACGTCGATGTTGACAACTGGAATAAGTGTGAATATTTAATTACTAGAATGCGGTCGATTCGCCGCCGACCGCTAGATGTTCACAACTGGAATAAGGGCGATTAATGGCCTTATTCACAAACGATTGATAAAGTTATAGTAGGTTTAATGTTGTATTTTTATTCATCGTTTCTGAATAAGGCCATAAGCATTTACATAAATACATACGATAAAATAAAAAAAAACATTCTAAATAAGTCACGGTTCACACTATGAAATTTTTCTTTCTGAAAGTGTTAGTTTGTAGGTGGACGGGAAGAGAAGATTGGGAAGAGGTACACTCTGGCTGCCTTCCTAAACGCTGCTTGCTTTGCAGTTCAACAATGTCACGTATTCCCAAACGCAACCGTGCAAACTTTGACAAAGTATGGCATTCCTAGTCATCTGTTTCGCAGCTAAAATGCAAATAAGCGCAACCAGTGCATTATTTAAATTGGCAAAGCTTTTTCACATTAAATGAAAGTTTAAAAGAGAATTAGAGAAAATTTGAACCGGGAATAAACAACTGAAAACTCTCTTACAAAGCTCTCTCTTATCACAAAGCACATCTAGAAAAAACTCTGTCTCATTTCGATGCAAAAGCAAATTCGACAAACACACATGCAAACTTTGTTTATTTTACAACTTGAAGCTTGATACACACTTATGCATGTGTAATAATAAGTGTGCATTTGTTAGTAGCAACTTTAAACTTTAAATCTTTCCAAAATCGGTTCAGTATTACGGCCGTAAAAGGGATCTTTAATAATATAATAAATTACTTTTCTATTCGTTCCTTATATTGCGCAAAAATATGTAATGCAAACATCTTGTTTTACTCACCTCTTGAGAGGAGAATATTTCTTTATTTTTCCAGCGACGAGTGTATAATTTAGAAACGTTGATCTCATTTTTTGTGACGAACGAGCTTTTTTGAGTTATGACTTTGTTTAAGTAAATGTGTGATATGTATAATGAAAAAACAAATGTTAAGATAATTACTAAAGATAAGAATAATTCTCCGAATAAAGATAACAACCTTAAATTAAATTATTAGAAATTTGTGTTTTGACACATTTGAAATTTATAACAAAATTGTAAAGTTTGCACAAAAGAAAAAGGCATAAATATAAAAAAATTCCATAAATATTTTGAATAATATCTTAAATTAAAGCGAATTCTTGTACCATACACTCTAAAATAAAAAAGGATAAAATAAAAAAAACAATACCTAAATAAAAGTAAATCGAAATTAATAATTTCATATATTGCAATCCCAAGAATTTCGTTCGAAATGTAATATGTAGTATAATAATCATTAAATGTAAATATTTATTAAATGGTATAGTTATTATAATGGATAAATAAATATAAGTAAGTGTGTACATATACATATACATACATATATATATATATATATATATATATATATATATATATATATATATATATATATATATATATATATTGTATAATTTATTTGTTTAAAAACAATTGTTATAATGTAAATAGTATTTCATAAATGCCGCGGAATTATTTTGCTTGTTTTATATTTGTCGAATTTTAATGAAAAGGTTTGTAATAGTTATTGTATCAGTAGCACTATTTGATATTTAGTATATTAAATACTGGACCAATACGTAAAAATACACGCCTAAGGACACTTCGTAGTTCGGGCTTTAAATCGAAACACATTATTTCACATAATAAAGCATAATAATTGGAAACGTGCGTGGCAAACTGCAAAGTTAAAGAAAAATTAAAAAATTTATGTAAAAATATTTTATTTTATAGGATATAAAAGAAAATTTTTAAAAATGCATATATGCACATATTATAATGTTATGCACATATTATAATGTTAATTGCAAATGAAAATCTATATGAGAAAGAACAACGATTCCTATTTACTCGTCCCTCTAAGTTGCAAGCTTGTCTTTTTTTTTGCTTTTAGAATATAAACTTTATGGTGAAAATCTTTAATCTATAGTTTTTAATTCATATATTTATTACATTGCAGTGGGAATGTTTTTCATGTAACATTTAATACCAACATTTTCTTTGAATATATATATTATGTATAACGTTACAAACTCATTCATTTCATTTTATTTAATTTATTATATCGATACTGTATTAGAAGCAAGATAGAATATTTTATAGATTAAAGTATTAAAAAGCGATAAGTTATAAATGCATGCATATTAAAGCGAAAATTAAAAGATATGTACATATATAAAAATACATATTAAAGAAATTTAAAATAAAAGATTGTTTGATAGTAGAAATTTGTAACCGCTTATGACGGTTATTGGTATTAAAATAAATAAATAAATAAATAAATAACAATAATAATATCAGTGCTAACTAAAAATAATAAAAACAATTAAAGGAATTATTTAGAGATTATTTACAGCCTGTTTGTCGATTTCTTTCGAATTATTACTTTTGAAACATAAACAACTTTTAAATTTTTGTTTTTTATTTTAAATGTAACTATACGAAAGAAAATTTTCTTTCGATATCGACGAACAGTCAGTTAGGCTTTAGTTCAAACATTAAAATAAAATAATAAAAGTATAACAATAACTACTTAGTATTTATTCTTCTCTTCAGGCTCTAGGTCATAACATTTACATATCTTTCATGTTTTATTAAATATATAGTATTAACATTGTTGATTTATTCAAAATTTCGAACACTTACACAGAAAAACTTCAAAAGAGTTCAAAGTATACTTTATATATGAGGAGCCGCAGAACAAAAGGTGCTTTTTCGCATTTTTTGAAAAATTTGTTTTTTTGTATTTTTAAATTATTTTGGTTGAAATCTTGTAGAAACAATCAAGTTATTATTATTATAATTATTTTTTACAAAGTAAATGGGTTCTAAAAAATGGTGCATTTTTGTTTATTTTTTAACAAAAGGTTCTTTCCCATAATCTTTGGGATTTCTTCGTGTAGTTTCACTTTTTACTTTAATGAAAGGTGGCATCCCTGTATCAACCAAACTACAGTTAAAGTAAAATTAATCAGATGTTAAACTGAAACTCACCTTTATTTTTGTATTTTTATAGTGTTGTTTTTATAACATATTTTGTTATTCTCAATTTGTTTGACGTATTCTTTTATTTAAAATAACTGATTTAGATATTGTTTGATGACTGAGTAGCTAGATAGAACTTTAAATTGTAAAAAGTAACACAAAAAATTAAATTTTGATGAAACATTTTTTTTATTTGTTTCAGTATACTCTGACAAATCATCATGAATAGACTCACGCTTGAACAACGCTACGAAATTATCCAAATTTACTTTGAAAATCAGTCGTCGATTCGCGCGTTGTTTTATCGCAAAATTGTGTTCAGCGATGAGGCGCATTTTTGGCTTAACGGGTTTGTTAATAAGCAAAATTGCCGCATATGGAGTGAGACCAATCCACAAGAGACCCTACAGACTCCAGTACATGCAGAAAAATGCACCGTTTGGTGCGGTTTTCACGCTGGTGGCATCATCGGACCTTATTTCTTCAAAAATGAGGCCGGAGCTCGCGTTACGGTCAATGGAGATCGACCGCACCATGATCAATGATTTTTTGTTTGAAAATATGGATGACATTGATCCGGAGGAGATGTGGTTTCAACAGGATGGCGCTACGTGCCATACGGCGAACGCAACCATCGACTTATTGAAATCAAAATTTGGCGATAAGTTGATTTCGAGAAATGGACCTGTCAATTGGCCTCCAAGGTCGTGCGATTTGACACCTCTCGATTATTTCCTGTGGGGCTACGTGAAGTCACTGGTTTATGCTGATAAACCAGCAACAATTGACGCCTTGGAGGCCAGCATTGTTCGTGTTATTCGTGACATACGGCCAGCAGTGCTCGAAAAAGTGGCCCAAAATTGGACGTCCAGAATGCGCTTCGTCAAGAACAGCCGCGGTGCCCATATGCCCGAAATCATTTTCAAATGTTAATGTCACGTATTGATCTTTCGAATAAAAAAAAAAATTTGATTACAATTTAATTTTTTGTGTTATTTTTTACAATTTCAAGTTCTATCGGGCTTAAAAAAACACCCTTTATAATTAAAACATGGAAGAATTGCAAGATTTAGAAAACTTAAACATGGGAACACGTAAAAAGCAAAAATGTAAAATTTCTCAAAACAAAAGTAAATATTACGAATATTATATCAACATTTTGGTCGCATAAAATGTTATGCTCAATTTCTAATAGTGAAATATTTGTTTTGTAGGATATTTTTCGACGGTGGTGCTCCTGAAAAAAACCTTATTGCAGTCATACTTTTTTTAACAAAAGGTGTTTTTTTACTTTTTTCCCTTAACAAAAGGTACTTTTTTGCAAAAGGTGATTTTTCCGAAATAAAAATGGAATTATATCAAACATCCTTAACATTTAATGGGGTGACTTATGACAGTTAGATGCATCTGTAGATAAGTAAAAAACTTGTTATCATTTCCAGGTTCTTGCAGTTTTTTAAAGAGGCGAAAAAAATAAATCTCGATTTCCCAAAAATTTGAAATGAGCGAAAAAGCACCTTTTGTGCTGCGGCTCCTTATATGTACATACACTGCCGTTCATCTTATTAGGTTTAATATTATAAGAATTTTTTTTATCAGATCTCTCAAAAACTATCGGTTAAACTATAATATACATATTTGGTTTTATTAGTAAATTGCATGCATATCATGAAATCTGTGCAAAAAAATAACGGTATTATTGTACCGTTATCTTAATACATGCTTCACAACAAATTTTATCCAAAATCAATGCTTTTTTTTAGTTCATCAGATTAGGTTTAGCTACATTAAATGAATAAAAACACATTTTTTGAGGTTTTTTCATAAAAAAATCCCTTTTTTATTAAATTCAATTATTTATCCAGTAGTCAGTCATATAGTTTGGCCACGTAATCCAAGGCATCTTTAATGGCAGCAATCAAGTCATTTTTTGTATCGAATTGACGACCCGACTCATAGACCTTACGTGGTAAAAATCCCCACACATCTTCAATAATATTAAGGTCGGGAGAATAAGGAGGCCATTGCAGTATACGAACATTTTGTTCATTAATCCACTGTTGCACCAGCCCTGCAGTATAAATTGGAGGATTATCATGCTGGTACGTCCACATAATGGGCCCAAAGATGTTGTTGAAGATTGGAAAAGCTTTTTCGAGGACTCCTTTATAATTTACGGCATACATTTTTGTTGAAAGAAACTGCAGTTCAACTGTTCCGTAATACCATATGGCGCCCCATACCATTACACCACCTGTACAGGTATGATTTCGGTTTAAGTGAAGTTCTTCCTTACGGAGATCATGGAAGTAATCAAACTTATTCCAGTTGGCGACATCGACATCACGTCAACACAATACCAAAAAATTGGTGCTTCTCTACCCGGTTTCGAAAGCAACTAACAACTATTGACAGGCTCATGTTATTTTCTGGGACTTAGAGAACAGAAATAGACTGCCAGTAGCCAGTTTTTTGGTATTGTGTTAAAGTGACATCGAATAAGAAATAAGGGTGAATAATTAAAGCCATCAGGACCTTCCAGATTAAACTTTTTTCGTCAGAAAAGACCACACGTTTCCATTCATCTTTTTTTTTTATCTTGGACCAGCACTCAGGGGATGACCCCTACACATGCAATGCATTGTGCTGGAACTAGTGGAAAGGGATAGTGATAGATATGAAAGGAGGTGAAGCTTCATTCGTTCTTTACAACTCTGCTTTTTTTCACGTTTATTCGTAGAGCAGTGTTGCAGCGCCTCTGGTGGCGAGGAGGACATTACGAGGTTTGAAGCTGTGTTTAGTTTTAGTAGCCACTTCTTTTATTAATTTTTTATTTTACTTCGCCGTTGATTGTGCTACTCAGTACCAACGAAGGAGGGCGCTCTGATGTTACATTGGGATTAGTATCAGCTGAAGTTGGTACTGTTCAGTGACCAGTGACCATGCCTTCGCCACTGAAATCTTCCGCCAACAATTGACACAAAGGCACACCAATGCACATCAGAGAAATGCGTGGTGTTTTTATTTCATGACTCTGTCTGACACTGGGTTTGAACCCAGGTCCTTCGGTTTGTAGTCAACGTGCTTACTACCTGAGCCAACGCTACCCTCAAGCCATATAATTGTCAGCAAACTTTAGACGATGTTCCTTACGTAATGAGTTAAGTGGTGTTTTTTTTTGCAGTTTCAATCTTTTTAAATGTTTGGCATTACGCATGACTCGTTTTACAGTCGCTAAACTAGCTTTAGTGCCAGCTTTTTCCTTTATTTTCGCTGGTGAGTCTTTCGAATTGGAGGCAGATCTAATGATCGCTCATCTTTCAGTTGCTGCAATCGCTCTATAAGTGCCTCCTTTCATGTTTTTGCAATAGTTATCTTCATTTCGTTAGAAATTACTTACACAATTTTGACTTTTATTGATTTTTTTTTTTTGCAATTTGATCGTGAGTTAGACTTCTTTCAGCATAACATTTACTTTTGACTCTTTCATCTTCAGATAGAGATTTTCCTCGACCGATTTAAATTGTAAATTGTTTTAACGGATTTGAAATTTTATACAATTATTTAAAACAAACCATCGCAGTCAATTAATAGTGTAAACTTATACAATTAGTCATAAATCTATTCTGATGAGCCAAAAAAATACATTGTTTTTGCACAAAATTTGTTGTGAAGCATGCATTAAGATAACGGTACAATAATCCCGTTATTTTTTTGCACAGATTTCATGATATGCATGCAATTTACTAATATTATAGTTTGACCGATAGTTTTTGAGAGAGCTGATAAAAAAAATTGTTATAATATTAAACCTAATCAGATGAGCGGCAGTGTATACTACAATAGAACATATCGTTGGCTTAATAAAGAAAGGGCGTATCTCGATTTTTTTTCGAAACGCCGTTTTTAATATTTTCAAAGATTACACTAACTAATTAACATATGTACATATGTATATAAAAATAACAAGATAACAAATAAATAAATTAAAATAACAATTAAATAATTAAACTAGTGTAGGATATGCTGAATAAAACACTTTTTTTTTTTTTTTTTTTTTTTTTTTTTTTTTTTTTTTTTTTTTTTTTTTTTTTTTTTTTTTTTTTTTTTTTTTTAAAGAGAAGTAACACTCAGGCAATTAGTATGCCTACCAACCCGTAGGTGTGTTACCTTCTTTGGGAAAGGGATAGTGAGAGAGGACAGATGGTGAAAGAGAGAAAGCTTAATTTTTACAACTCTGATATTGCGCGTTGTGTTAGTTTTTAGATCAGTGTTGCAGCGCCTCTGATGTCAAGTAGGCGCATTAAATGTGTTTTAAGCTGTTGTAGCCATTTTATTAATTATTTTACTTCGCCGGCGATTTTGCTACAATACCGACGAAGGAGGGCGCTGTGATGTCCGCTAGCATACACCAGTATCAATTGCTGCCAGAACTGTTCAGTGACCAGTGTGCTATGCCTTCATCACTTAAACAGTCTGACAACAACAAATACAATCGCATACTAATGCACATCTGAAAAATGCTGGATGTTATGACTTGTCTGAAGCTGGGCTCGAACCCACGTTCTTAGACATTATTTGCTTTGCAGTCATCGCGCTAACTACTTCAGCCAACAGCACCCTCAAAGTTAGTTAACGATCACAACTCAACTGAACTCTTTATTGCATTCTTTTCAAAATCATCTTAAAACTAAGGCAAAACTTAAATACTAATACATACATACGTACATACATAAGTTACACAGGTGTACCATTCTAAAGCGCGTATAGAAAAGAGACAAAAGCAGTTACATAGAATAATGTAGCAGACAAAATACATAACATAGAAACCGTTATCCTGCATTCCAAAGTTACAGTCATGTCGATTATAATAAGTCTATCCTGAATAAACAAACAACAAATAACCACCGACTACACTAGTTTTATGTAACATAAATCGAGTTTTATAAACAAGAGGTAATTTAAATCGCTATAGAATACGCATTTAAAATAATTATAAAAAAGACGAGATGTATTTGAGGATAACCGGTTAGAGATATATTTTTCTTAGCTGTATACATAACTACGTATTCATATATTAAATAGCAATGGAATTTAATTTGCCATTTTCTTCTACAAAACAATTAGCATAATATCTTTCTTAACTATTTAGCATTCCACCATTTCCATTTTCTGGCAACACTGATGACCAACAACAAAAAAATAAAAATAAACTTTCCTAAAATAGGCTTTAAATTTAAATGCGTTACTCTAACGGTAAAAGTAAAAGTTTTTCGATTGTTACGCGTATTTTTTACACCTTCATTCACAACGTCCCCTAAAGTACAGACGGCCGTTAGATGTTGCAATAGTGTCAACAAAATTTGTTACAAGCGCTTGAACTATGTAGCAATTTTTGTCTGACAATGTTAAGTGTGTTCGAGTATCCAAAAGTTTTACTGAACTTTACTGCATTTTACTAAATTGCGTTCGTTTACTCAAGTTACAGTAAATGAGAACACAAATTGAGAGCGTAAAGTGACAGTTCATGGCTGAGAATTTACAAATTTTTACTACAGAAATTTCTTGTAGTAAAATTTAGAAAACAGAAAAACACATGATTCAAAAGGTAAACAAACAAAAGAAATTAAAAAGTATACAATTTGATAAAAAAAATATTTAAAAAAAAAATCAAACAAAATAATAAAAAATAATAAGTGAACAATTATATTTAAACTATTCGTTCGTTAAACATGTACATATGTACTTATATGCCTTTTAAAAGGAAAGGAATGTTGTAGAAACCATTTATGGTCATTTCCGTTATTTTGTTATTTCGTTGGAGTTGTGAAAATGCTAAGTATATGGTTACTTAGTAATACGCTTGCTTTTAAGGTCAATAGCAAAAACAAATAATCACATACTTTTGAATAAATTTAAAAATACACAAACTAAGAAAATCAAATAAAATGAAAATAAACACAAAATAATTTTCTTAACATATTCGTGTTATAATAAATAGTGCATTGAGTACCAAAAAGAAAAAAACTGAGTAGTCCAAAGTGTAAATATATTTCAGCACTACATTGATTTGCAATAACCTGTCTCCCTAATCTTACTAATTTTTGCAATTTTTCCGTTCGCGTAATTTTTCGGGCAACAGCTTTTTTTGAGAGTAAATTTTTCAGCTTACTCAGTAATTACTCATTTACTGCATTTTACTGTAAAAGTACTCGAACGCAGCTGTTGTAAGCTTATTTTTTGTTGCCATCTGCCAATAGCTGTGTTCATTTATTAAAAATTTGTACAAATATGTAACAATTATTATTAGAAAGCGTTCATTAACCTAAAAAATTTGCAACGAGAGAGCGTCGAAAGAGCGTAAAAAATTGAGACAGAAAAATTCTTGCAAGTTTTTACAACTTAATTAATAAGTAATAATTATTCAAACAGCTGTTTTGTGTTTGTGTTTACAAAATAATATTTCTAAATGAAGTTGAAAATAAAAATATTTTGGAAAATTTAAGAAATTGTAAGTAAATGTAAACTTTTAAAACGATAAAAAGTATTAAAAAGATAACAAATTTATTTTTGTGTAACTTAGGAACAACAGAAGCATAGTATGATGTCTAATGGAAGTGAATTAAGCAACACAGTATCTGGTACATCAGTGGCAAAGGATATTCTTTTATTTTTAGTGTTGTTAATATTATGAGTACCTTGCTACTCGGTAATTTACACTAAGCAGGCAAATAAAATAATTCAATTAGTTCAGATATGTATTTGCAAATAAATTTAAATTAACACATAATTTATTAAATTACTTTTTTACTGCTTTTGGGGGTTTAATGCTGGCTGTCAGCAACATGATATTTTATTTTGGATAAAGCTTTTTATTACAATGAAAATTAAAATTCTTATATTTGTTTCCTTTAAAAAAATATATTTAACCCGTTTTTCGTTATTTCCGATGTTTGAAATAAAAGTGCTATGTCTAGACAGGCTGTTAAACTAATTAAAAATAGATATTTTATTCATTCATTTTATTCAAAAGTTGTTTGCTAATCACCCTTATCGTGTTTAGCGTATTTCGACTACTCCTACTACTTGATTAAATAAAACTGCAAAACTTTTCATTATTCTATTACAAGCCGTACACGAAAAACGCCAATCACGACAATGCTGAATATAAATGACCATAATCACATTATTTTTATAATAATATACATATACATATCGTCAGCTTATTATTGGTTTGGCGCATATGCCACAAACTCGGAATGGAGAAAAACGGCAAAGAAAGTTTAGATAAAGTTTTCTCAAAATGTACCCGATAGAATTTTTTTTATATTTTCACCACTGCTACCGGCATATGTTCTGATCAAAAATGTAAATTTTTATGAACTTTCATGCATTTAATCAAAAGTTAGTACCCTGTTTTTGAAAATGAAAAATCTTGTTTTGTGCTGCATATCCACAAGCCATTTTTGAATTTTTGTGGAAACGAAGAACGATCGTATGTGTATATCAATGGAGAAGATATTAATAATGAAATAAAACATCTAGGTGAGGAAATTTGGTATTTTATTTTAATTTGTTAGATAAAAAACGTAAAAACATAAAAAACAGTTCTACTATTATGAGTTAATTTGTTATTTAAAATATATTAATGTACATTCAAAAGGTACAAAGTAGTATTTTAAAAACTTTAAAGCGTAAATTTGGTATTTTGTTTTAATTTATTTTATAAAAACATAAAAAACAGTCCTACTGTTATGAGTTATTTGTATGTTTGAAATATATTAATACATGTACATACATATATTTGAAAGATACAAAGTGGTATTTCAAAATTAAAATGAAATAAATAGAAGGTACAAAACAGTATTTTTACTGCATGTTTTTGTAATTAAAATAAAAATTTTCGACAGGGAATTTATATTCAAACAATAATAAAAAAAACTCAAATTTGTTTTTGTTTTCAATTCAAAGACCCTAACGAAAATTTTTATTTTATTTACAAAATCTGCCAGTTAGTTTTTAAATAAATATTATCAAGACTTTAAATTTCAAACTTAAAAATTACATTTTAAGTAAATTGTCAAAATAAATCCTATCATTATTTGGAAGAAATATGAATAAGTCTTTTAAATCCTTTTTTTGTCATTTGGAATCGTTGAAGGGGTCGAAATTTTTAATGTTTGCTGTAACAAATTCTGTGGAGTTTCCAGACAATTTCTTGGTGCTGATTTAAGTAAAATTGCGTTTTGAAATTCTTTATCTTTGGCAGACGTTTTATACCGTAAATGGTAGTCTTCATTCTTTCTATACAGCATTACTTTAATTTTAGCAAATGGAACTTTTCTAAAATCCATTTTATTTGCCAACACTGAATAAGAGTGAAAATCCTCTGGAAGCATTTCTATAACCTTTAACGCCGTTGTAGAATTTTGATTATGGCTTGTTTATCTGTCTGTACCAATTACATTCCCATTTAATTTCAATTTTGTTTTAACCTACGTTCATTGTTATGTATATAGTGCAAAACAAAACTTAAATAATTTTCTTTGCATTTTGTATGAAAAATATGCTGCATACCTTAAATAGTGGCTTGTAAAGCAAACCAATACTCAGTAGACGTTAAACTTGTGGATATGAGCCAAAGTCAATGCTCGATATTTCAAAAACCATAGCCGATTTCGTGAAACAGATTTTGGATTCAGAAAGAGGACATCTGAAATATATATATCGCATACCTAACTCAATTTTTTTAAAAATGGTCGGTGCGCCAAACCAATAATAAGCTGACGATATGTATAATTTGTCCAACAAATATAGGGTTAGTAATTGAGTACTCATATATATGTACCTATACATTGCAACACTACTTTAACTTGCAAATTTTAGCTAGTAAAGTGTTCATTTACTTTTTCACATTTTTGAGAGTAATTTTGGAAAATTTCTTGTTACTATCTCGTTACTAATTTTTACTAGTAAAGTAAATGAACACACCTAATGTCATCATTGTCAGACAATTGTATTGTTATTGATAATAGCCAGAGGAAGTTTAAAATATCACAAAAAATTTTAAATATGGACATCCCTTTAAATAAGACAAGTACATACTTCTGTTAATAGGTAATGAACAAAATAAATCGAAATTATTTGTGAATTGCATTTATAGAAAACTCAGTTCAAACTTTGTCCGCACAAAAATTAAAATTAAACCAATTCAAGTTGAGAGTTGTCAAACCACATATGAAAAAAAATTGCAAGCAAATTGCCAGATGTGAAATTATTGTAAGATATGACAACCCTCTGGATTTTAAAGTGTTGCGAAGTTTTTCCGAACCCAAGAATAAAAACCAGTCCGAAATTTAAAGACTCTACTTAGAACTAACGATGCTTGGCAGAGTCAGTTTTGTGACGGTGCGTTGCAATTCCACAGTGGTTAAGTCGCAGCTTTCTCATATTCCCCATCAATACATCTCCTGCAATAGTATTTTAAGTTTAAACCAATTTTACAGCAGAAATTGAAGAATACTGCAAACGTTCAGATGTCTCAACGAATACTACAGATCGATAACTTCCACATCATTTTCTTAGATCAATCACTGGCCAGAGTAACAAAATAGTCAATCTTATTTGAGATTCCTATTTAATCCATCAAATCCCCAGTTCTGTATCTACCAATGATATCCAGTTTTACTGAATTAAGAGTCAGTTGACTGGTAATGGCTTCTTCCGAAAACTAATTCAACAGAGTAAAAAGTGCTTTCGATGTAGCCGACCTAAACGCCCCATTTTTTCGAATGTTTTTAATGTGAGCACTTCCATGAAGCGTCTCGTAAAACTTAATTATCTTGTATTATGTAGTATGGTTTTATTACCTTTTGTGTTTTTTTTTATTAAAAAAAACATTCTCCCACTATATTAATTAATTTTTTTGCAAACATTTCCTATCCGAAATCCGCTAATATTAAAAATAACCGCAATTTTATTACAAAAGTTAACTCGCTCTATTTGAAGAGCAACTAAAATAGCAAATGTAACTTTTTTACGTTGTTGTCAAGAGCTTTAAATTATATTATGTTTATTTATTTCATTCAAGGAAATATTAATTGAACTCGATTACAAATCTTCAACAATCCTAAAGTAATCTTCATTTGGGATTAACAACTCTTAAGCGAAAACGTTGGCGAGAAAACAAAACTTGCAAAAAAAAATGAAAACAAATTTGCAAACGCTACATACAACTACATACATACTATGTACATAAATAAACTGAAGTTTTTTTACTTACCCTGGCATCGGACATTTTAAGTAATCGGGTTAAAATTAACAATAACAACGATGTCCATGCATCACGATGTGCTTCACTTTGTAAACTAAGAAAATACGATAATGCTTCTTTACACACTTGTACCAATTCCTGTTCAATGCCTGGCCAATCGCTCCGTCTATTTTCGTCACCGTACATTTTGAAGAAAATTCTCAGTACACAGGCCAATGAGGCGGTTTCTTGTTTCAGTAAATTCGGCTTAATTGAGCCCTTAAAACCGGCACGCCACAATATGTTACGTTGATCATGGTCGGCATTGAAGCGTTTCGCAAATCGATGAGATTGCATAAGGCAGTCGGCCAAAGTTAGCAATTGTCGAGTACGTAAGTAGCTGTACATACCCTGCTCCTCTCGTTGACAATCAAGCATTGGATGCGTAGTAATATTTCCAGTTAAATCTGCGGCGGCCTGCGCCAATGTTTCAGCATCTTCTTTGCGGGAAGTTGCTGGGAAAAATATGATATTATCTACAGTTTGTATCAACTCCAGCTGTACAACACATTTGATATTAAGACTTTCAAATAATGCTGGATTTTGTGGTGGAACAATTGAATGTTGTGAGGCAGCATGTGGATGCTGGTGGTGCTGCGAATGGGCATGATGATGCAATTGATAGGAGTGGTCGTCATCAAAGCTTCCCGAATTACTATAAACGGAATGTTGAGAATAAGAACGATTTAGCGTATCGTTCGTTCTTGGATTAGAAACTTTGCGTAAACGGGGTGTCTGGGCATTATTATGAGCTGCCGTTGGATGGTGTTGCTGTTGTTGTTGTTGGGGCTGATTTTGTTGCTGCTGAAACTGCAAATGTTGCTGTTGCTGGGGATTTGGACGCCATGTAATCAGCTCGCCTGGTAGCGTAGCATTAAATATATCCAATATACATTGGCAGGTTTTATCCCATGTCGCTTCATTGAATTTAAAACCATTCGATATAACTAAGTTTTCTAAACAATTTGTTCCCGATCTGGCTAATTGCTCATTGTTCTGCTGAACACACCAGTGCAGCTGAGCGAAGAGGTCTTCTAATAATAAATGGCCCAACACATCGAAGTATTGTGTAAAAACATCAATAATGGCATATAAAGCATGATTACAGGTGGTGGTCATCCATTCAGATTTTTCTGTTACATGTTCCGGTAGTTTCATATTGTCGAAAATACGGAAAATCACATTGAAAAGATCTTTCCACCAATTTGGTTTGAAACTATCGCCATGAGTTTTGACAATTTCGAACAGTACGGTCAAGCCTCGGGTACGCACATCCAATTTGCAACGATTCACAACGCAGGACAGTGAAAACAACATGGGGAACCAACCTCTAACCCAAACACGATCTTCTTCGGCCACCGATATGTCATTTTCCATGCCAGCGTGATCGGCAAACAGCTGCGGGGACTCGTGAACACATAAGGCACATGTTCTTACCAAACGAATTGCCTCCATACTTGTATCTGGAAAACGGGCGTTGCAGGCGAATTCCGATAGGCATTTAACGGCATCTTGAAATGAGTCCACCATAATAGCGAATTGCTTTTGATATAGCTCTCCTATAATTTTGCCTGTCGTTTGGAAAGCCAATTCAACAATAGTTTCCTCGTGATCACTCGCTGCTAAATGAAATATGGAAAATATATTTTTCCAGCCAGATTTAATATTACGTGCTTGGGAATTAACCATTTGAGCTACGCAACGCACAACCATGTCTCTTATTGCAGGTGATTGATTCTTCTTCATTATATGTTCGAATGGCCTTAGAAAATCTTTTTGAAAACGAAAATTAGCAAATTCACCTTTCTCTATGAACTTCATTGACAATTGACGCAACGAATCGAGGGCAAAGAATGATATCTCCTCGTTGTTATTACACCCAACCGTATTAAAGTGTTCACCTAAAACTTGCCAGATGCGTGACCATTGCAAACGTATACGCTCCATGTTGTAGTAAGAAATCTCGACGATTTTTTGTAACGAAAACATGCGTGGCTGTGGATTGTGTAGTTCTTCTATTGAGACCTTGAAATTATTTGAGATAATTTGTAAAATAAGTTTTATAATTTTTGAAAATTATTAAGTCAGGCTTGAGGACGGGACTTTTCGTAAATGCATCACTGTACTGTATCAGTGGTTTTAAAAGGTTTTAAATGTAGCAGGGAAGCAAATGAAGCCAATAAAATTTTAAATACAAAAAATAATAGTCATACAATAAAAAAAGCGTCATTAGATTTTCATACACAGTGCAGTGATGCTTTTGCGAACAGGCCCCTCGTTAATATCAAATCGCATCTATTGCTTAATTAAAATAAAATGAATGGGAGGAAAAGCTAATTATCACTTGATTAAGTTTGTTAATAAATCTAAAACGTGATAATTTTCATGTTTATTATAACTGAATAGACAGCTGAACGCAGACAGTAGTCATTCATTCCGTAATTAGCTTCTCCTATATTCCTTTAATAATCAAAATTGTGAATTCAAAATTTCTTTCTTCTTACCTGACATAGAGCCTTTACGAAATCGACAATAGCATCGCCATCTAAACGTATGGAACCCGTGAAAATACGATCAACTGCCACCACAACACTTTGACTACTGGTCTGCCCAATGTGCTCCTTTACACTCGGATTCAACGAGTCCTTGAGAGTCGTCTGTGCACCCGTCAAAAATTTTGGTCGGACTCCAGTGCCAATTAACTGCGCCAATTCTAGTTGACTAATGCATTTTACAATATCCAACCAGCTGGAGCCCAAATAATTACCATCGGTGTGAGCAACCATTATAAGAGTTTTAATGGTATCAATATTTTTTGCCTTCATTTCATTAATAGGCGAGTTGGCGGTAAGTAGGGTAAATCTGGCCAATGCCTGTACGTAAGCGTCTCGTTCAAGGGTCATGTGGAAAATACAAGCAATACGTATGGCACATCGTATACCATCCAAGCATAGACAGGCTATTTCGGGATCATCACAGTCCTGCAGACCGACCGAAAAGGCAGCTAAGAAGGGTGTCCAGGCCATTTTGAACATGGGTCGTACGTGTTCCAAATGTTTGGCAGATGTAAATGATGACTTTACATGAGACACAGATTCCATAAGATTTTTTGCCGCCGTCGATATGGCCTCCATTTCCATATTCCATAAAAGTTTGCGTCGTTTCTCATTGGCAATTATTTGTTTACCGGGTTTATTGACGATAGTATTTTTCATTTTTATTTCATGTCCAGCAATTTCGTCATATATTGATGACAAATATTCCACAGGAAGATCATCTCTGCTATCACTTACACCCTGGTTCAATTTTATATATTGCTCTTTAGTCATTTTATTTTTCACCTGAGGAGAATGCAAGTCGGTGGTCAACATGATGATAGAAAAAGCCAGAACGTAGACAGTATCAGCACTTTGGAACAAGGGATTATTGGGATTACATTCGCAATAGCGACTGGCGAATTTCTCCATAAGACGATCAATTTTTTGAGCTTCTCCCGGCAAACGAAATTCTTCTAATAGCATACGCAGAGCAGAAACCACTTCCAGATTGTGAAACTCAAAAGCATCTATATAAGCACACATAACTTCTTTGGAATGATCATCATTCTCTCCAATGTAGTTGCCTATAATGGTTTTGTCTAAGCGTTCATCCTCATGCAGCCATTTGGCTATATCCTTGGGCGTGGGACCTATCAATTGTTTTTCTTGTAGGAAATGCACTCCCTTTTTTGGTTTCCGATTGAATATTTCAATGCCGGCTTCCATAACTTCTTTACGCATTTTTCTTTCCTCTAAAGCTTCAGGCAAATCAAGAACTTCCGTATTTTTAACACTTCCATATGAATTTAGACTGTGACTAGACCCACCATACGTGGAACGTATGCCAATGGTATTGGTTTGTGATATAGCATCTGCATTATCTGTAGGTGACTGTAACTCATTTGCATTGCCAGACCGATTGTGAGCCGTACCCTCGTGAGCATTCAGTGATGGCATATTAGGATTAACATATAAATCTTGACTCCATTCAACCATGCACTTGAGTATGGAAACTAAACACTCTAAACCTCTTATACGCATTGATTTCTCCTCCATAGGATTAGCACCTAATTCTAGAGCCTGCCTGCCCTGAGCAATTTTTGACAAGTCATTTACCAGGCGTTCAAATAGATTTGCTGCTTGGAAATCGCAATCGTAATTAACATAAATATCCACCACCGATTGGGCATCAGCACAAATACGTGTTAACGCCTGTATAACCATCCACTTATGCTCAAACGAACTGGAAGTGGCCTCCAAAATATTTAAGAAAATTTCTTTGAAAAACACCTCAATTTGTTTCTTCAAATGTATTTTAAAATTAGACAACAATGCCACAAATATTGATAATGACAGCTCAAATACCTCCGGCACCAAACTTACTCCATTTTTTGATAAGGCCACACACAAATATTGTTTAATTGCCATGATAAACATTTCATTAGAGCGAAAAACTGGACCAGCATTTTGTAATATCGATAGCAGCAATCGTAAAGATAATACTTTTGATCTCAACTCATGCGATTTTGGATCTGGATGGCCTTCTGGTAAAGGCTTCATAGACAATTTGCACAATGCACGAAACACTAAGAATGCATCTTTTTGCAAAACATGGGTAAATTTGGCCGTTACCACAGCATCGTTTTCACTATGAATTTCAGCACTTTCTTCAGAGTTTCCAGAACCGGTTGTGGATATGTTATTGGTGCTGGTGTTGTTATTGTTATTATTAGCAGCAGCTTGATCTTCGTCAATTATTACAATCTCTGGAGATGTTTCCTTGAGAACTTCGGCAATAGCGGCTAAAATCATTTTAAAAAATATTATTGCAATTTTCAAAATAAAGAAAATAAAAAGTAAACGAGCCACCTAAACAGTGGAGGATATATGGAAACACACATGAACACTGATGATGGAAGTGTAGCGGCTCCATAAAAACAACGTTGTTTCTGTTCTGCAGTGTAAGTTGAAATTAATTGGTGTTAACATTTTCCCTTGTTTCTTTGGAATATTGTCTCATGTCCAATTCTTTCTGACTAAAAAATTTTACAAACTTTAGCCAAAAATAATAATCACTTTGGATTAAAAAAACACTAAAAATTAATATTTTATAGAATTCTAAAAGTATTGCACTGCAACCATGGTCAACGTCGCATCAAGCATCAAAAAAAATTCTTCTTAAAGATTACAGATTTCTTTTGCGATTTCGAAGTTTCTTCGGTTCTTCAAAGACGATCGCTCAGTTTTTTTTTTGTAGTGATTTCTAATCAAAGTTTCTAGACAAGTTGATCGGAGACTTACATATATTACAAAAACGACAATTTAATGGTACAAATGACACATGAAGAGTCTAAGTATGAACCAAACCTGCAATGGTCTACAGTATACATAGAACGAAAGAAACCCATTTAAATTACATGGGAACAAGTTTAGTCTGTAGAAAACCCAATAACTACATATTTGCTCTTCAGATGAAATTTAATCCGAACAATTCCCGAACTAAATATTTTCGAAGCTTTTATTTAGCTTTCCCCAATCCGAGGTCTGTGGGTATATATTTATATCTTGCGACAGTTTTTAAACTACAATTTATGTATTAGGTCGATATTTATGAAACTTTGTATGTATACGCATTGAGTTCCCTTAACAATGCAACATTATTTTTAGAAATTTTGTAAATATATAAATTAAATGTGTCCTAATAAAGCGTCGTGTTCCACTTTGAATGCAGCTAGAAGCTGAATAAGCGAATTCTGTAACTCTGGACACAATTGACCTTTGAAAAATATTGCGAGGCGGTTCACAGTATACGTAGCTCAATTTTTTCTCATTTTAAAAATTGTTCATCATAAATTCTCAGCACCCTAACAAAATTTACGTAGTTTGTGCACAGCCTCTAATGTTTTTTTCTACAACCAAACATATATTTCGTTATTGCAAAAACTACTAGTCAAAAATATCGGAAAGTAACCCTGGTCAACAAACTTCATACAAAATAGAAACTTATCATAGTTGTCACAGTATCCAATGTTGTCGGAATTGAATTTGAAAAGAATACAAAAAATAATTTTGTGTGATTAATTTAAATGTTATCGGTTTTATGTTCAAAACAGATCGTAATTCTAGATTAAACATAAAACCGATAACATTGAAATTTATTACACAAAAGTATTGTTTGTAGTCTTTTCAAATTCAATCTGTGAAAATTGGAATCTGTGACAATCATACGAGAACTTACCATTCAACATTTCCTCTACTACCACAGCTGCAATTGATACTGCTGTTTCATTATCACTACCACCAACACTTTTCACACTGACACTTGACTCAGAACAAGCCGCTACTTGTGCAGCTTGAGCAGCAAGTTCATACACTTGATTTTCCATTCGGGAAAATATGACGTCCAACATTTGCGTCAAGGTGGCACAAGCCGTTGTTTGATTGACCAAATTTTTGCTTGACAAGTAAATGTCATAGCATGTGCGTACTGCCTGCAATACTGTGCCTTCGTGAATTTCAACATGCTGGGAAGTAACCACAGTAAGCAAAGCTTTGATAATTTGCAATTGAACGCATTCGTCTGTTTGGGGTCCATTGAAACACCCGCATATGGTGTTGACAATACGATCAATTAGTAAGTGTCCTGGACTGGATGAATCCTGAATTGCACCAGTTAGGTGGCCATATGCAATCAACTTCTCTAAGCAGTCCAAAGCTGTCACCACGATGCGAGGTGAGCGACTTTTGCAGGCCAACTCAAACGGCAGAAAATACGTCTCCGCATTTATAATACTAGCTGCATCGTTCTTCGGTATTGGCAATGCAGCACATGGGAGTTCATTACCTTCTGCTATTTGACCAGCACTGATTAGTTCAGCTTTTATTTGTTCTAATGCTGTGTCGCATGATTTCTTCAATTGTGAATTTTGGGAACGTTTAATGTCCTTATCGGCAAGGATTTTCTCTAAAGCACGCACTATAAACATTTCTTTAGTTTTCGTGGAAAAGCTTTGCATTATGCATCAAGGTCTTATTAGCATGTAAAATTTAATTGAAAAATTGGGGCTTTCGTCGTCGTTTGGGTAGATGTGTCAATGGAATGCACAACACAACACACAACCAAAAACCACAATTTGTTTCGTATATAAATTATTTTTTTGGTTCTCAAAAAAAAAAATCAATTTATTTCTTTCATTTTTTAAACTGTGTGAAGGATGTCATTTTCCCTGTTATTAATATAATTAAATTAGAAATATATTGCGTTTATCGCCTTTAATTAAGTAAAAATTACAAATATGAAAAAAAATCACGATATTGTCACACAAGAGCGAAAAAACGTCATCAGTGAGAAAGTCAGAAAACACCTGTCAACTGACAAAAAATTCAGGGCGTAACTACACTAATAAATACTACAACGGTACCATGGGTGCCAGATATAGTAAAGCAAAACTTGGCTGGTACGATCAAGTATGTACATATGTCCATTCTCTTTTCCTATCCCTTCAAAAACCCAATACTTGATGAGTCAAACTTGATGTGTATCACAGTGTATGAACCAGCACTTAGGAAAATTACGAAAAGCCAATATTATTTTTTAAATTGTCGATTTTTATATACGAGTAATATCCAGCGGTCGACGGCGAATCGTCCACATTCTAATAATTCAATATGAACCATTTATGTAAATATATACGGTGAAATACAAAAACAAAAAACATTCTGTTCTGTAGACGATTTAAAAAAGTATGACCAAAAAACGTTTTCGGAAATTACAAATACATTGAAGTTGACAAAAGAGGTATGAATGTAATGGGATTTTTCTAATTAGACTTTATTCATATATGACAAAAAAGTCATGCGTAGTTGCAGTGACTAGCCGCAAACAAGTTTATGTGGCAACTTCAGCGACAAATAAAAGTCAAACCATGGTAGAATAATACTGGTAGTAGCGAAGCGTTAACTAATTTTTTTTTGGGTTCACAGCTGTCAAAATTTGATTTAGTACATAAAAAGCACAATTTAACATACGTTTCAAAGGCAAATAAGAAAAGGAAAAGAAACAAAATTCTTTATAGAACAGAAAATGCAACCAAACACACATGTGAATATACAATTTTTCCCAATTTTCTTGAGTGCTTTTCACAGCTTTTAACCTAAAAGCAGTGTTGTTGTAGCTTCGATACTACCTATATTATTCTACCATGAGACAAACATTAAAAGTCATAATGAAAAAAAACAGGCTGCTTTAACCGGGTAAGCCCATTAGAATAGCTAGTCGAAGCCAATCTGTCAAGGTACATATGAAAAAATTTAACATTATACACCAGTTATTAAACTGTATATAAAAAATTAACAATTGCTTACTCTCAGACCCACCTTACTGGTTACACCTTGTCTGTGGTATAGAAAAAAGGCACGACTTTTATCATTTAATTTTGTATATTACGTATTTTTTGTTTTATTAATTACATAAACAAAAATACATACATACATATATCTACAACGAAAACAAAATACAAGAAATGTGGGACAAAGATATAGTAGATCTCTTGATAATAAAATATAAAGAGCACGAAAACCTATATAATGCCAGAAACCCTATGTATGCAGATCGGGTGAAGCGGTCGCAATCTCTTGATGAAATATGTCGGAAACTTAAAGAACTGAAGAATAATATTACTGTGGAAGACATCAAAAAGAAAATACATACTCTAAGATCACAATACATAAAAGAGTCTCGTGCAATTGCATATTGCAAACGGAAAGATGCCATTGCAGAAGTATACAAGCCAAAACTTTGGTGTTTTGAGAATTTGATGTTTCTAGAGCCTCACGTTTTGTTAAGGAAAGTCAAATCAAATGTGAGTATGTACGTGTACAAATTAGGTTGAATGATTTGTCAGCCTTGCAGCCAGTTCAATCAGAGGCTGCGACTCCCATTGCTATATCCTTAATAAACAAAACCCGTGTTCAAAGTAGAAAAATTATCGAATTCAGCGGACATTCCTCGGTTATATGTACATTCATATGTATCTGGTTGTACCAGTTAAGTCGAAATTTTTGTTTTCACTTGCGAAAAACAAAAATTAATATTTACATACATATGTACATAAGTATATAACGTACATATGTATTTATATCTATCCGCCGTTTTTGCATTGTTTTTGTCTACTTTATGACTATTATGACTTAAAATAAGATCAGATTTTTTGTTGTACTTATGTATGCGTTACTAAGAGGTTTAGTGATTAGAACTGCTTAACCGCCCTTAAGCAAATATCAAAATTCAGTAGACGAACATTAGTAAAAAATTTTGGATACATTTTGCTGCAGAACAGTGTTATTTGTGTACTTTAAAATAAAGCACAAACAGTTCAACGAATTACATACATATGTACGTATAAATATTATTAAAAATAAAAATCGTAATACAAATCTTAGCAAGCTTAGTTTAATTTTTTTTAATTGAAATTTCGATTCCAGAATTATACACTATTACATACATATATATTTTTTAGGGTAGTGAATGGAATGATAGCAATACTGATTATGACGTTTCCACTGACGCACAAAGTGATCCTCCAGTTCATATTCGTTGTGATAACAGAGTAAGTTTTACTTCCCTTGTTGAAGTTTCTCTAATTAATCTTGTCCGATTTTTTTTAGATAAATAAATGCGATGAAATCGATATAGAAGAAATTTCGATTGAAGAAAAAATTGAACCTGTAAGTCAACATTGCTGTTCTAAGAGAGTAAGTTCTAATGTAAGTTCTAATTACTTTACAATTGCCATTCTTAAGTTATCCGCGTTTCTTAACTGATATGGTTGAATTTCTCTTACGTAGTTTAGTTGCTCAATAAGATATTCTGGTGCATTTTATTTTTTTAATTTATTTATCATTCATCTGTAATACATGTGGCCTATTGGCCAATAAAAATATTATTAATATATACATACATACATACATATGTATATTTGAGCTATGCACTATGAGGCAAACATGTTAGATTCCGAACTAATTTTTCAATTTAACAAGAGATAATTAAAAATAATTTCCTTCAAACACCCTCACGACAATAATGCAATCAAGTAAAAAATAAGGATATAATCCAACAATCATTGACTAAACTATAGGCAAATGGTAGTAATCCATAAGTTTATGCTTAAACATTACTAGTGACATAGAAAAGGAACGTATGTTAGTAGGCAGGCGATTCCACAATCGAGCAGCATGAACTACAAATGAATGTTCATATGGCACGTTATAAATACGAGATATAGTTATCTGAGGATTTCTAAGTGATCTAGAAAAGGAAATAGTATGCACAAGTTCTAGAAGCCTTTGATATTTAATAATACTAAAGAGATAGATATTAACAAACGTTATTTTAAAAAAATCCTCAAATGTAAGGTTTAAAAAAATCCATCACGTAGTTTGAAACATGGGCTCTTAGCCTAAGTCCATAAATAATTCTCACAATTCTATGAACAATACCCCTAATTTTTTTCTGTTTCTGGAGTTACAATCAGAATATATGTACCTCAATACAAAAATTAACTTGCGACATTAGCAACGCATGAGCATTTCCCGTTTTAATTTTTTGTATAAAATGGAGCGTATTCATTTCAAGTCCTTGTTTTATATTTAGCCATTGTAGCGCATTAAGCATGACCTCAATTGGTGTATAAGTATTACATTTTAAAATTGATCGCATTGTTTTATTTTGTAATTTTTGAAGTCTATTTGTGTTAACGTGCAGCATCTATATAAAATCGTTGAACCATATTCAAGATGTGATTTTATCATGGTATTGTAAATATTTAAAGCCGTTAGACCCGATATTTTATTATGTATACGTTTAAAGAAACTGATTTTTTGCCAATTTTTTACATATGTATTCCATATGCTCTTTGAATTTCAATTGTTTATTATGAAACTAAGATATTTTATTTCATTAACTTTTTCTATTGATCATTTATTTTAAATACCGATTCAGTGTTCATATTTATTTCCATTAGTTTTGTTTGTTTTTTTTTCATTTAGTTTTTGTTTGTTCATTTTTAATCATTTGTTGGCATTATTTATATCGCCCATCATGTTGTTCTGACAGTGTTCTTCTGAATGTCCTTCTATACAAATTAGTTTGTCGTCCGCATATAAAACTGTTTCGTATTTCTGGATAATGTTTGGTATATCATTAATATAATAAACAGTAGTGCACCCAAAATAGATCCTTGTGGAACTCTATACTCATTATTTATGCATTCCGATTTTGTGCTATTTAATTTTACCATTTGTTTTCGTTGCGTGAGATACTATTTAAACCACTTTAGCTCGTGTCCTCGAATTTCGTAAATATAGAGTTTTTGTATTAAAATATCCCTATCAATTGTCTCGAAAGCTCTTTTGTAATCTAAGAAACTTGCCATACGTTTTTTGTTTTTCTCAACTTTTTTCCATCTATTTATAACATAGTTCACCGTTGTTTCACATGAATATTTTTTTCTAAAGCCTGATTAATATTTAGGAAATACATATATTATTTTCTGTAATGTATTTTTCTAATTGTTGTTTTACTACTTTTTCAATCATTTTTTCACAGGTTTTTAGGTTATTTAGGGTTAGGGTTAGCTAAGCAAATAAACAAAATTTATTTCGTTTGAAAATGTTTTAAAGCAAAAAACTTATAGGTGTTTCAAAATCAAAAGTTCACTTAAGAAATTTTTCATTTTAGCGAAATACTGAAAATTATCATTTTGAATCATCGTGTTCACTGTGATATAGTTGAAATAAATTTTTAATTTCTTTTTTTGGGTAAATTTTAACAAATTTAATGAAAACGGTTTATACTTCGGGAACTAAATTTTTATGGAAAGCTCAACCGAAAACGTTCGCAACATGAATATATTTTACAAATTATCGCTTACGATCATTTCGCGAAAAGGGGTCTTTATGTATGTACTCGTACATATTTACATTGTTTCTGAAAGTTGAAATAATAAAGAAAATGTCTTCCCCATTTCAATTTCAGAAAAGAAAATCAATTTTAGATGAGCAAATAGACAACGTAAAACGATTACTCGTTAAGCGACTTGAGAAAAGAAACGACTACGATTGGCTAGGCAAGCAAGTAGTGTTCGAAATAAACTCAATTCAAAATAGGAAAATACAGAAGGATACTGCTTGGAAAATACAAACAATACTTCGGGAAGCTTCAATAGAAGATGAAGCGATGAGTGAGTGTCAATCCGAACAAATTTCAAGGGAACTCCAGTCTGATACTCAATCAAGCTGTGGCAGCTGTTCGTCGAATAAACAACAGATACGTTCTTCGATTTCACCAGTTATCAAACAATCAGATTCAATGGACAATAGTATTACGTATTCCCTCAATCCAGTACATCGACTTCATCCAGTTTGTCTTATACCAGCTAAATCCTCCGACACCAGTACGCCTTGTTTATCCTCACCAAGTATTCTGCAACAAGCATTGGACGGTCTATAACATAATAGACTACAAACTATTATAATTGATTTAATAAAAGCAAATAAAAATAGTTGCTTACAAATCTTTACCCAGAGTTTTTTTTACTTGTAGCTCATATGGCTGCACAGGCTGTCGGTTTCTAACAACCGGCCCACTTGAGTACCTTGGTCCCATTGTGATACCTGAAACCGATATGAAGAGATTTCATGAAGCTACTCTGCCTATTCCAGTAGCTATGTAGGTCGATATTAAAACAACCAGAGTGCCGAATAAATGAATTTGTTAAATTGTATGTTTTAAATCCCCAGTCTGCAAATTCGAGAAATATCGACGTTCCCAAGTTTATCGGCCTAATTATAATTTGAGCTGGACATCGACAGAGATGTTTAATAATTTCTTGCTTCGACATTCATAATGACAATTCCTACAGAAATCATCTAATAGCATGAGCAACAATAAGACATTGCCCCGTTTTGTCGGAAAAGCCTCAGTGCAGTTGCATACCTTGCACTGAACTGATCTTAAAGAAATTAAATTAAAATGGTAGTACATACTGATTTTTTAATTTCGTTACATAGGCGGCTACAAATCGGCACAAATGGCGTCACGTAATACGCGAACAGAGTCTTACAGTAAAATATGACATGGTGTAAAAAATTCAACATATTTAGAGTCTATATATAAATAGGCAAAGACAAATTTTTAGATCCCTTTTTCTTCTTTGTTTGCCAACTGATTTTGTTCATTCTTTTGCCAAATGGTAGACATTGTTAAGCTTTAGTGACCCGACAATATATTATTTAAATCGGTTCACTATTAAAGGAATAAAAGGCTTATGAATTTGACACCACTACAAATGCTAAAAATGCACACATACACGCATTCACTTATGTAATTATTGGTTCAAGCAAAGCGATGAGAGTGTTTAAGAGTATCTACATACAAACATATGTATACGAGTAATAAGTTTTTTTTTATAAATGTGCGTGTTTGTATGCAAAATTATTTGTTTTGTTTTTTCCGTGGGGAAAGGAATACGTCATTAGGTAGTTTTTTCTGTTTAAACGAATGCAACTAAAATAGGTATACATTTAAAGAGGCGGTCGAATTGCGACCATTAGGCTTACTCTACTTTTAATAAATACATACACTTCACTTAATATAATACAATTTATACCACAAGAGAGTAACAATTACATAAATAACAACGAAGTAAATCAACATCCAGACACTTTTTATTTTTCATTAAGAAATACGATTTTCTTTTTCTGATAAACAACTGTAATCTAAATAGTCATAATTTGTGTTGTGCCATGATTTACATTTACTTATTTATTTATGGAGAATAGCTTTCGCGTCTTCATAATTATTATTTAAATGCGATCAGTCTCGGTTCAGACTATGAAAGTTTTCTTTCTGAAATTATTTCTAATTCTCTTTTAAACTTTCATTAATATCTACAGATAGAAATTTTTTTGTAATGAATTTCAAGATTTTTGCATGTTTATCTTCACATTCTTTTTTGTATACAAATTTTTGCTGGCACTGCCATTAAAGAAAATAAAAGTAAAAGAAAATCTACGTTACGTGCTTGGGTTTGTTCGGTAGTTGTTTGCCCTTTGGTTAAATTTTTGCCGAACACCGAACTTTGTATATATTTTTTGTAAATCTTTATACAGTGAATCAAACGGAAAATGGTACATGCCTGAAACATTTACATATATTAAGAAACATTACAAACAAAATAATAGTTCTTTTTTGAACAAAATGTATATTTCTATTAGGAAATATAATTTCTAAAGTTCAGAAAGTATAACGTTGTCAAAATATAATGCTTTTGTGTGTTAATTTTGTTTTTGTTAAATAAATTACAAAAATTAAAATCGGTTTGTAAAATCGTCTGATGTTTGAGTTCAGGTTCGGTTTTAAAAAGTGCATTCGTTTGGACACTACAAATTTCGAACGATACGAAACGAACGTTTCATTTACAAAAAAACACAAATCTATATGAACAGCCTATTAAGAAAAAAACTTTTAGTTTTATTATTTGTAAAAATAATTTAAAAGCTATTTTAATCTTTTTAATTAAGGGGTTCACCACACACACTCATCATTTTATCCATTCCCACTTATTTAAATCAGTGTCACCAACCTTTTCAAACGCATCATAAATAGTTAAGCTTTCTCCCGGTGGTATGCCATAGCCTAATTGCAATCCATGAGGATTTGAAGGTGTCTTACAGTCCATGGAGCATTCCTTACGCAACACAGAGTCAACCTCAACCGATGAGAAAAATGCTACAGACATGGGCAAATCATACAGCCCTAAACGTGACGAACAGAAGGAACGTGTAAGTAAATTGGTAATGTGCATGGCTACTGCAGCATGATAAGAGTATTTTTCTTCCACTAAATATCTAACTTCATCGTGAAAACTGAGACAGAAACGAGCTTTGTCGCCCATAAGCCAACGCATCGAAACCAACATAAGATGAAGGAAATCAACGGCACCACTCTGCACCACCCAATTTATTCGTGTGGGTAAAAATCGATTTTCATCGGATGTATTTTGGGTTTCCAAGGCACGACTTAAACGGCAGCCTAAAAAGGGTGTTGCCGGTTCATCTCTTGTTGCAATTTCTTCTAGACAATTAAACATAGCACTTTCAGTGCCGCCCTCCCAGTGAGGTCTTTGGAATATTTCATCGACTGATTTATTGTTGGAAGATGCTAACCTTAAGGCCTCATAGCCCGAGTAACTATAATTTTAAATTAAATATTAATTAAACTTAACCTACATACAGGTTAACATTAAAAATACAAAAACTTGCCTTCTATCATCATATTCCTCTCGCAAATCCTCCTTTAATCTATAATTTTTTTTCCCCTTGGTTATAGCGAACATTTTCATGGCTTTTGAGCGCGCTTCAGTGGCAGAAAATGTAGGATTGAATTGTTTTAGCAATCCTTCAGCAAAATTTTGCCCAGCTCCATAAATCCGGGCATAATTTATTACTTTGGCATGATCTCTCGATATACCGACTGCTTTTGCTGTTATAGAATGCATATCCGTCCCATTCGATTTTGTACCACTCAAAGTCATCCAGCCTAGAGGAGTAGCGCCATGTACACCATAAGCATAAGAATCTCCCAGCACAGAAGCTATCCAGAGTTCCTGAGAATCGACATCTGCTCCGACAATTCGATAATTAGGCGGCGCTTGAACCATTGCTCTAAGTTCAGATCCAATTCGTTCTTTTTGTGAATTCGAGGCCGTCATCCATGTAGGTTCCATTGCCCTGCGTGTTAAGGTTCCGCAAGCAACTACCTGTGGGCATATGGCGCCGTATTCGTAGTTTTGTCTTCGCAAATTTTCCGGCAACTCTTCGGGAGTTAACCACACCACCAATTGGCCTTTGATGCGATCTCTATTGTTGCGCCAATAAGACATCATACGAGCAATCTCTATTACCCGTTTTGCTATATTACTCTCTGATTCTCCACTACTTAGAACGTTATCTGAAAACTTATTAAGGAAGTCTCTTGATAAGGGGTTGCCTACTCTTAATGACTTTCCATTTTTGTGAGGAAGTTTAATAAAAAAGCAACAGTTATCTAAAATTTGATTGCACCAGACTCCAGAACCTTTATAAAGACCTTTAGTGTGATCTTTTTTATTGACTTTACTGTAGAACTCTCTTTTACCCAATTTAATATCCAGTTCCTTTTGCAAATCACCAAAAACGTAATCACTTTTTGGTTCCATAGCATATAAATGAGCGAATTTTGGTATTGGACATTGAGCTACTAACTTTTCAATGGGTATACGAGATGATCCTTCGTGTTCTTGTTCAGTAGTTTTTGTGGCGAATGGTACCAAAAATCCCCAACCATGTTCTCTAATATAGCGCAAAGGATATCCTTCCCAACAAAGTGATAGTAATTTAGGGGCTATTTGCATACCTGTGCTAATTTCGGAAGGCCCTGCGGTCCAGTCTGTTGCGTTCTCATCTTTTGGTGTTTTTTGACATAATTTACGATACCACGCTGGATAACCGGGCAGCAAGGGTCGTCGGGCGGGTAACTGTTCTTTTAGTTCATACAAGTATTGAAATTGTTTACATAAACGTTTCTCTTCATTAGGTAATTGTGAGCTTTCATAGAAAGTTGAGCTATCCTTAATTTTAGTTGCCGATTTGCTTTTAGTTGCTTTAAGTCTTAATTCTTGTGTTGACCAATCTTCGTCCCACATCCATAAATGTTGCTTATATTGTTCATCTTTCATTAATCTACAAGCTTCATCTGCTCTTCTAGCCAAGTGATATTTAGCTTCTATACTAAGTTCTTCATATGTTAAATCAGATTCATCTATATAGCGCGACCAATTCTTGTTGATTGGTAAATATGCCGAACCCATTTCTAATATGCCCGCCAAAGTAACAGGATGTGGAAATCTTTTTTCGAATAAAGGCCAAATCTTTTGAAGAATTCTATGTGTGGCAGCGACATCATTAGAACAATAACTCATCAATGTCTGGAAATCTCGACGAACATCTTCTAAAGTGCCATCCACAAAAATATTACGTTCTTCTTTGCTAATCGCAGGTCCGCCGCAATACAATCGATGTACTTCTGTTAAGCTATTCAAGGAACTTTTATTTAACCAATCCAAATCTTCTGGCGCTGGATCTTTTTTAGATTTCATTAAAGCCCGCTGATAGCTGGTGACCCCGCTTACACACACGTGTAAAGACATGGTATCCAAAAAACGAACTTTGGTATCGTGCAGTAAGTACTGTTCTCTTAGTCTCGCTCGATCATATGAGACGTTATGACCAATTACAATTTTTTCACCTCCCTCACCCAATGGAATTAGTTCTGCCGACGTGTAATGAGGAATTTTGTGTTTTACTTTCATTTCCAAAATATCTCCAGCCAAACGGGGACTTACCCAAGAGTACCAGTATTTGCAGCCAACAGCAGTAGCCAATGTCGGCATGGAACCATCGCTCATACAAACTTCAACATCAAATATTAAACCATTTTCCTCTGGAAATTCTATGGCTATAGATTTATCACTTCCTGGGTCATATACTGTCCAACCTTCTTGCAACGACCATTTTTTTGGTTTACTTGGCAGCGATTCAAGCCCTATCAATGGTATAAGTAAATCACTGTAGGGTTTAATTTGCTGTTTCCCAATTTCCCAAAAGTGTTCCTCAATGTTTTTACCTCTTAAAGGAGGCAACTTTAAATTAATATCCGGCATTATTTCTGTGCTACTGATGTCAATACCGTGGCGTTGTAAATCTTGTTTCATTTTCAAAGACTTATTTTCAATAATTTTGCTTGCTGAACGAGAACTTTGTGGAAACAGTTGCTTATGAAGACTTTCCGAGAGCATTTGGACTTTAACAATATTTTCACAATATTCATTATTATTAACGATCGCCTTTTGCTTAATTTTCTTACAATTTTCCTCATTTTTCAAATGGGTTTCCACACATCCCTTGTCTTTCTTTACAACTTTTTCACGCTTAAACAAAATACTTTGTTTACCTTCGTATCGCTCACTAGGTATTTCTGAATTGCCGGTTTTGTCGACCTTCACTTTAAGGTCTGTATTCTTTTCAGCTTTTTCTTTACGAAATATTTTCACTTTACTATTTGGATAAATTTCTTTAGCTAATTTTGAGTAAAATCTAGAATAGTACATTTTGTATATTATAACCATGGTACAATAATACAAATAATGCTAATAGCACAGCTGATTTAGTAAATTTGAGAATGTGTGCGTCACCACAATCTGGAGTCACACCAAAAACCAAAACTTGAGTAGTACGTCAAGTCTGTTCCCCTTTCCATTCTCTTTGTCAGGCTCACTACTAAAAACCCATGGCTTGAAGAGTCAAACTTGATGTGTGTGAACCAGCACATAAGGCCGTTGAAAAAGCAACGTATAACGTACGACGGATTCGGTGTGCCTCGGCCTATAGATTCGTTTTGATCTAAACAGGTGAATTGTTAGTACATCAATTACAATAATACAAGCACAACCGAAAATTTTTTCTGTTCTGTCAAAAACATCTACACTGCAGTCACACCATCATATTATTTTTCAATTCTCATTCAAGATTTTTACACATGCTGCTTGCCAAAATTCACAAAAATTGAACGCTGTGACGTAGGCTGCACGCAAATTTAAAACAAATTTTTTAGCAAGATGCCATAAATTTACAATTTGAATGAAAAAAAAACTGTAATCAGCTGTTTTCTTGACTGTAATTTGAAACACTATTGAATGAAAATTTGTAAGCAAATTGTCGTCAAATTTTAAAAGTGTGATTGCATTGGTAAACAAGTGAGAGAATTTAAAATTTGAATGATAATTTGATCGTGTGACTACAAATTTTCGATTGATGGTATCGTGCTAAAAAATTTGTTTTAAATTTGAATACATCAGGGCCTCAGACCCGTTCAAAATGCTTGCTGTGAAGTTCGTGTATGTGTGCTTGCTGGCTTGATGTTACCACGTTTGACGACCCAACAAGCATTCATTTTTACTTTGATTTTGTGCTGTTCGTTTGCCTAAAAAAATATAAAAATGTCGCTAAATAATGAAATGTTGATAACAAAAATATTGTTTAATAAGTTCTAACACTTCTCTTCTCTTCATCAGTCATTCCTTTGTTTTTCTTTTAATTCTAACATATTTTTTGAGCGAGTAATTTTTCTAATTTTCTTTTAATTCCGAGTTTTTTGGACAACTGTTCACAATGAAAATATAATTCTACTGAAAATTTGTTCGTGCTTGATGTGTTAGCACTATACATATTCAAACAACTGACATCAAGCATGCAAAAAATCAAAATTTTTTGATTTTCCATCAAACGTCGTTGGTGTTACACATCCTATCAAATTTTCACTTATACTATAACCATGTTTAGCAAGCATTTTGAACGTGTCTGGAGGCCTTTAAAACCTTGAATGAGGATGGAAAAATAATTTGAAGGTGTGACTGCAGCGTAAGCATGGTAGAATAATACAGGTAGTGTCGAAGCGTTAATGGACTTTTTTTTGGGTTCGAGTCTGTCAAATTTGATTAGTGATTACTAACACACACCCACACTGCAAAAAAAGCACACTTTATCACTTTTTTCATCCCCGGCACTTTAGCTGATTTGGACCATTTCACAAATGTCATTTTTACATGTCTGTTAGTAGTCTGTGCTATTTACATTAGAAAAAGTATTGAGTTTCTAGCTTTCTGTATTGAGTACCGGAAAATAAATATAATAAATATTGAGTACTCGGTACTCCAATGTTTAATACTTTTACACCATTAGTTTTAGATGCTTATCCTGGGAGTAACACCACATTGTGCACATAGAAGGGAAGCCTTTTCAAAATGTCTGTGCAATTGAATTTTAGTACAACAACAGAATATGAACTTATAGAATATCCAGGAATGGTTAAAGACACAGATAAAATGATGAACACATTAGGTGGTATAACTAAAATATCCAGAGTAAGTTTGTATGGAATTATATATAGTTATAACGAAATTAACTAATTGTTTTGTCATTTAGGGATTAGGAGGCGATAATAAACGTTTGGAATTACGGTATCATCCAGACAATCCATTTAATAAACCTTTAAGTGGTGAAAGTAACCAGCGAGCTGGACTTCTGTTATCGATAAAGGTGCGGAAATCCAAACATGACATTAATAAGCCTCCTCAATATACAATCAAAATTATGGGCTATATCAGTAAGAGTTTTACATTTGAATGTAAGTATCCTTGAAATTACATAGATGTGTGCAAATCACACACTCCTTTATTGCAACGTAGTCAAATCGTTTTTAAGAAAACGAGCTTAACGTAAAAACCTCACCTCAATAAAAAAATGTTAAACTCCACACATTAAAAACTTGTTTATACATTGTTTTATATGGGCTAGAGTACACGGAATAAATGAAAAATGTTTGTACCTATTTAGCGTGTACCTTGCCCGATGCATTAAATACTTGATTCGGATATACAAATCTACTTATAAAGCCCACTTGATCTTGAATCTACACGATTCAATTGAAGTATAAAAAGTTATTACGATAATACAATATATTATATGCATATTACACATTACCGACAAGATTCTTTACAGCTCTTTGTGATTTTCAATATCTACCTTTATCTGTGAATCGGAAATTAGCTAATGGTGCTTTAGAAAATGTACTGGACACAATAGTTCCAAAATCGGTAATAGATTTTGATTATTTCAAGTAAGTTTACTTTTTAGTTTTCATTTGTATTCTAGATATTAATTATTTCTTGTACATACATTTCTTAAAAAAGTCATCAGGATGTACAATTAATGGCTATACCAACAATATTCGCTCGATCAGATGTCGTACATACAGCAATATTTCGTGGTGATTTTTCAACAGAAGATGGTCAGATTGAAACTTTAGGTGTGTTAAGCAAGTGCAGCAATGAAAGTCGTGATATGGTTATTTTCAATATGGTTGACGCGTTTCCTACAACACCAGATCCCCAAATTTTAAAGAAAATGAAAGTGAAATATGTTTCCGATGAACAATTACAAAAGGTCAAAAAGGTGAATATGCAAAGTTTTGTGAGACAGTATAGTATTTACTAATAGGATCATAATAAAAGCTCGCACTCGCATATGGACATTACCACAGAAAAGTCAACTTTTTGTCACGTACGTTACCCTCTTTAATTATGTGAATAACACAGAAACACTTGAATTCTATATTACTTCTTTATATGTGTGGGGAAGCTTTTTAACTATGCTCTAGCAATTGTACAGGGGAACCGTACGAGACAAAAAGGGACATGTAATGTTATTCTCCTCATTCGCGTGTGTTCGCAAAAATAAAATTAAAACTTTGCATTCATTAAGCTCGCATTTGTTACCACCCTACTTTACACACTAATAAAAATGAGTAATTTTTACTTTACCAAGCTTTTTGAAGAGTGCCCTATATGGACCCGCATTGCCTTGCTGTATGAGTCTGGAGTATCTACCGATAAATTAAAATGTATCACGCCTTCGCTGGCGTATTACTTTACTACAGGTCCTTGGCGTACCATGTATGTGCGCTACGGCTATGATCCACGCAAAGATTTTAACTCTCGGTACTATCAAACGTTTGATTTTCGTTTGAGGTTTAAATCTGGTGTATCAGAATTTGTATGTTTTCTTTTTACTATTTTAAAGACATAAAACTCAACAAGTTTATTATACATTTAAGATTTCAGATCTTAAAACAACCATTAAGAAGCAACAGGAAAATCCCTATGAGATTAACGCTTTGACTCAAGATGTAAATTATCCATACTTCGATGAACATAAATTGCCAAGATCCAGACAATGCATGATGAGGGTAAAATTTTATTAAAAAAATCATTGTATATGTACTTAATCAATTTTATTTGTATAGTACTGCGACGTAGGTATTACCAAAATTCAGGAAATGTTAGAGAAAATTCCTTCGCCCATGGCAGGAGCCATATGTAATGAACGCACCGGCTGGTTACCACCAGGCTTTGATAGTCAAGTACGACAGATTGTAAGCAATTCCATTAAGGAATTGCTTAAAAATCATTATCGCAAAGAACAAATTCATGCAGAAGTTGATTCATATGAGAATGAGGTATATATAAAAAAATTATGAATTTGTTTAATTAATTACAATTCTTTTGTAGGATCAGGAAGATGCCGAAGAAGATTATGACGAAGAAATCGATGATAGTATTATGAACGATGAACAACTGGGGGAAATTCTAGATGATATGCAAATAGGTGACGGAAATAGTTAAAAGCACTAATCATTGCACGAGTTAAAGCGGTTGAATGCTTGAATAATTTATTGATTTTATTATTTTATTCATTACAACAAATAAATATATATTAAGCAATAATTTTAAATGCCTTTTTATAACTTAAAATCCCAACTATGCAATCATCTGCTTAAGGTTTGCATCTGTCTAGGAAACGTGGATACAAACATACCTCACGTATATGATAGCGGTTAAGCAACCAACAGAGCAAACGCTCCAAGCCCAAACCATATCCGCCATGTGGTTGAGCACCATATATACGTTGATCGGTATACCAATAGTAAGGTTTTGGATCGATTCCTTCGCGTTCATAGCCCTTAAGTAATTCCTCATTATCGTATATCCTCATGGAACCGCCTACGATTTCACCAACATTTGGTAATAAAACGTCAACACTTTCGGTAAGTTCACGATCTTCGGGACAAGACGACATATAGAATGATTTGATATTTTTGGGAAATCGGCAAAGCATAATTGGCTCATTTATAGTGTCCGTCATTTTACGTTCTGGAGCCTCTGGTATATCCTAAAAAGAAGCTCCTATAAAAAAATCCCTAAGTTAACGTTCTAAAAATAATTACTTCACCAAATTCATAGTAAGTTCCATCTTCCTTAGTGACGTTGTTTTCCTTCAACCACTTAATAGCTTCAGCATAGTTCATACGTTTAAATGGCTTTTTGGGAGCTTTAAATTCTGGATTTAATTCATGCACCAAATGACCCCAGGGTGACTTTAAAACTCGATCAACTACATCGCACACAAGATCTTCCAGACGATTTAACAAATCGTCGAAAGTGATAAATGGACATTCAGCTTCGATGTGTGTATATTCAGCCAGATGACGTCTAGTACGACTTTGTTCGGCCCGATAACTTTGAGCAATGCAAAACACATCACCCAAAGCAGGTAAACAAGTTTCCAAATATAATTGAGAGCTTTGAGTAAGATAGGCCTCTTCACTAAAATTTTGCAAATTCAATTTAAACAGCCATATTAAATTTGACATCGTTATAGAATTAATTTATTATGAATTTACCTGAAGTATTGCAATTTGAAAAGTGTTGACCCACCCTCTACTTGTGTTTGTACTAATGTTGGAGGTGTTACTTCACAGTAACCACGATCAAAGTAGTGGGCACGAAATGCTTGCATTACAACGGAACGCATTTTTAAAATTTTAGAAGTGTTTTCACCTCGAATCATGATATGACGGTTATCTAATTGAACATCCGGATGAGCTTCCTCATTTAGAATACTTTCAGCACCGCCAGCAGGAGCCAAGCCAATTAATTCCCAATAATCTACATTTAATTCATGACCACCGGGAGCCTGTTATAAGATTGCTTAGTTTTTGCTCGTTAGTTATTAAACTATAACTCACCGATTTTCCCTCTGGTACAGATTTTAATGTACCAAACAATTGCACGGAACTCTCAGTAGACAATGTCAAAGCATCATACGTCTGGCACAAACGATCATTCAAAACACATTGCAAAAACCCAGTACCATCCCGCAATGTTATGAATATCAAACCTTTACCTTGGCGTCTTAAGCGATGTACCCAACCAAAGATTTTAACACGTTTCTGACGATTTTCCGCTCCCTCAAAGATGCGAATTTTTTCAGCTGCAGGCCAACTAGGATCTTGAGATATTACAACCTTCTTAGCCTCGTCCAAATTCTGTTTACGCTTCTCGGCATCTCCAGATTCCCGTTTTTCTTTATCGACAGTTTTATAACTCTCACGTACCCAAATCTTTTGAACTTTTTTAAGTTGTGATTTAGCGGCTGCATCATATTTCTCGGCAGCTTCAGGATCTTTGCTGTCAACATATATAACAGGAAAAGGTTCTTTGCCTGCATGTCTCATGGCTTGTAAAACCGTTTTATACGGCTTCAGTTCGGAGCCATCACCATTTTCATCGCTACCTGTCTTTTCAGACGTGTAGATCGCTCCTAAAAAAGAGGCAGAATTTTTAAATGAAATACATATTTTGGTCGTACATATGTACATACATAAGCATGCATGCATATAGTATAGATGTGCCACCTCAACAACGTCCATGCAATGTCAATTATTTTACTTACCTAATGTCAAACTGGCCATCTCTTCAGCCGGCATTTTATTATATCTTTTTTAGTACAAAGCTATTTTTATTAATTTAATTTTGTTCGCAAAAATTGCATCAGCTTCTGGTATGCGTAATGCACGTTGAAACAGATAATCGAATCAGTACCCAAAGTCGAAATGTTCATAGCCGCCGCCGACTATATTCCCAACACAGCCGTAAGCAAAAATAATGCCTGATTTACATGAAGGCTTTTGCAACGTCTGTTTTTCTTAATTTTCTTTGCTTCCAAAAATCATTTGCGTTCACATGATGATTTTTAACAGACGTCTGTTTTTTGTAACGAGGGTTGATTTTATTTTTCTTTTAGTAACATTATAGTTTTTTTTTTGTTTAATCGGTAATCTTCTTTAGTTTTTTTGTATAAAGAACATAAATAAATAAATATTGATTTATTTGTATATATACATACATGTTTATTTTACTTGCACTGTTATGTGTAAAATTTTTTTCTTTTATTAGTTTGTAATTTTTTTTCTATTTTATTTATTTTGTTTTTTATTTTATTTATTCATTTATAATACATATAGCATATTGGCCAATTTCATCCCTATTACTAGTAATTATATTTTCTTTGAACTTTTAATTTTTTCCAATGCACAAAGGTTGTGCCACTGCAAAGTACGAAAACAAATAAAAAAAGAAGAAAAGAATGTAGTATAAAGAGAAATAAGAAAAGCAAACACGAAAACAAAAAATGTGATTTTTTGTCTCCCCTCTTGCTTCTCCACCCCGCTCGCTAACAAACAAAAAACAGACTTGAAAAACAGACGTTGCAAAAATCACCGTCTAAACGTAAGACGCAATTTACGCAATGCTATTTCCAAACAATTTATAACGAGTTTATACAGTAAAGTGGGGTCATGGTACAATTATCACAGGTAATAGCGATTCTACAACAAATTAAAACACCAAAAAACACACGCATTTTGTTGATAGAAACGTACAAGGTTTATGTCAAAATCTATTGTCTGTTTCTCGCACACATTCATAACATAGCGTCTACAACTGATATTAACTCTGATATAATATGACAGAGAACGTCGGCAGAATCAGAAGAAAAAAACATACATACTAATATTAATATCTACCTAGGGGAAGACCTACTTTTGTAAATATCATAATATTTCATAATTAACAGGCAGCCGTGCCGTGGACATATTTATATTTTAATAGTACTATGTTTTTTACAAACATTTTGGCATTTCTTTTTATGTGTGCATTGCACATTTAGTATATGCGATTATTTAAAAATCGCTTTTGGCGTTTATTTTAATACACAATAATCTTTTCAATACAGAAAACTCTTTTCTTTTATCTACATATGCATGTACATATGTATGTGTGCGTTTTTTGACAATTGATATCATGATATTGTTTTGTAAACATATATGTTTTATGAAAACAATATTTTAATATCTGATATAATATTTCAATAATACTAATAATGAAGTCCACACGTAATATAATTCTCTCTGCTATGAAATTTGACGTTTGCTGATATAAATATATTTGATATTATATCAGGTATAGACTCTATGTAATCTCTCTCAAATTTAATGTCACGCGCATATTGTTGGTAGAAACGTACAAGGTTTATGCCAAAATCTATTGTCTGTGTCACGCACACTTTCTCAAATTTACTAAGTCAGCATTACCTGGTATTCTTGTACCATGAGTGGGGTACACTTTATTGAACATGAGTGACAGTTGAAATTAGGAAGAGGAAAATATATTTTTAAGCAATTTATATATTTCTTTTATGAAATGCAAGCTTATGTGAGATGTGAAGACAAAATAATAAAAAAGTTGTTAGATAATAAGATAAAATTATGATAATTTATTATAAAAAATTTTTGTTAGCAATAATGCGCATCCTAAAAAGTTTTCCAAGTGTTTCCTTTGACCCCTCGAACTGCTTAGGTTGACAAATTTGTTGAACAAAACAAATCGACGTTGCTAGTAAAAGAAAGTCTGTACTCCATGAAATTCTTTTTGCAATTACCTATAAAGATTTGTTGCTGTCGTGTGATATATTGAAACAACAGCAATCTTACAGTTTTAATTTTATTTATTAAAATGTAAAATATAAAGTAAATTTAGAAATAGGAAAATGTGTGAGGTTAATTACGATGTATAGTGTATAGGAGTGGTGTTGCCACTACAAGGCTCCCCTTTTATTCACTGCGTCCAAAAATCTAGCTGGAAAACGTATCTTTCGTCCGGTTCTAGTTGCTCGGGAATCAGCTTGTGGTGTCTCATTTCTTGGGCTTAGCGATGTATTTTCGTTGTCGCTGTCAGGTGTAGTGTTAGATTCTTCGGCCTGCCGTCCACTATAGATCTCTTTCTCAAAGTTTGTCTCTACGAAGGCGGGCTTAAGTCGATCGCAAGATATATTTGCTTTTCGTTGGCCAGTGTCAATTTTGAAAAATTTGTCTCCCCGCTGTAGGACTTTATATGGGCCTTCATAGGGGGACTCAAGAGGAGTCCTGACCCTGTCAACGCGTACAAAGACGTATTCGCAATCTTTGAGGTGGCGGTTAACAAACTCGTTTGTTTTCCCGTGCCAAGTTGTTGTTGTTGCTCTTAAGCCTGACATATGTCTTCGTAGACTCTTAGCAAAATCGGATTCATCGCCTTTACTCTGAGATGCATGGACAAACTCACCAGGAATTCGTAGCTGTGAACCGAATAACATTTCAGCGGGGCTAGCCTTTATATCCTCTTTCACCGTTGTTCGCAGGCCTAGTAGTACTAATGGCAATGCCAACGACCAATCGTTAGTGTCGTAGCATTTGATCGCCGCCTTTAGTGTACGATGAAACCGTTCGACAAGCCCATTTGCTTGCGGGTGGTAAGCTGTGGTTTTCAGATGTTGAATACCCAACATCTTCGTTAGTTCCGAAAATACTGACGACGTAAACTGTCTGCCGAGGTCTGTCGTAATAGAAAGCGGTACACCGAATATGGATATCCATCCCTCTATCAAAGCGTGGGCCACAGTTTCAGCAGTAATGTCTGCTATCGGTTTAGCGACTGGAAATCGCGAAAATCGGTCGACACATGTTAGACAGTATCGATTATTTCTTGAAACTGGTAATGGGCCAATTATATCCACGTTAATGTGGTCGAACCGTCGTTCTACTGGTACGTAACTGGCAATAGGTGTCTTGGTATGTCGTGTTGTTTTATTACGTTGACACAACAAACATGTTTTTACAAACTGAGCTATATCTTTCATCATATTTGGCCATACGTACCTTTGAGCTACTAATCGTTGTGTGCCTTTTCGGCCTGGATGTGAAAGATCGTGCAATTTTTCTATTATTTGTCGGCGAAATTTTTTGGGTACTAAGGGACGAACACGCTCATTGGAAATATCGCAATACAACATATTTGATGAATCGGGTACTGGGATTTGTTTTAACATCAGCGTCGAATTTTCTTCCTTGAAGTATGATTGCAAGTCGTAGTCACTTTTTTGTTCTTCTGCCAAAGCTTTGAAATCAGGACACTCGATAGTGCTTATACGAGACATAATATCCGCGGCAATATTTTCGTTTCCCGGAAGGTGACGTATATCCGTAGAAAATTGGCTTATAAAATCAAGGTGACGTGCCCTTCGCGGTGGGGTCTTGTCGTGCTTTTGCTGAAATGCGTACGTTAGCGGCTTGTGGTCTGTAAAAATTACGAAATTTCTGCCTTCTAGTATATAACGAAAATGACCAATGCTTTGATAAATTGCCAAGAGTTCGCGATCGTATGTACTATATTTGGCTTGAGCATCGGATAATTTTTTGGAATAGAAGCCGAGGGGTTCCATCGCATTATCAACCCACTGGTGCAAAACTGCTCCTACTGCATCATTTGACGCATCAGTTGTCAAAACTAGCTGAGCGTTTGGGGCGACGTGAGACAAGAGGGTCGCATTTGCTAATTCATCTTTACACGCCTCAAATGCACGTATTGTCTCGTCATTCCAACTCAAAGGTGTAACATCATTTTTTACGTTGCCCGTAATTAAGGACTGTAGCTTTTTTTGATTTTTTGTTGCATTTTTTATAAAGTTTCGATAGAAGTTAATCATGCCAAGAAATCGCTTGAGGTCTTTTGCTATTCTTGGTTGCGGGTAGTTTCGTATTGCCTCTACACGTTCTTCTATAGGTTTTACACCTTCAGGCGTGATCGTGTGACCTAAAAAACTGACTTTGCCGTTGCCAAACTGGCATTTTGAAAAGTTGATTGCCAAATTGTGTTTTCGCAATTGGTCAAAAACTTTCCGTAAATGCCTATGGTGTTGTTCTATATTGTCTGATGCGACCAAAATATCGTCAATGTACGCAAAAACGAAATCTAGGCCTTGTAAAACAGAGTTTATATGACGCTGAAAAGTTTGCGCGGCGTTGCGCAACCCAAATGTCATATAAGTAAACTCATACAGCCCAAAAGGTGTCGTTATAGCCGTTTTTGGAACATCAGACGGCTCCACCGGTATTTGGTTGTACGCTCGTTGGAGGTCAATAACCGAAAATATCTTTTTTTTATGTAGAATATGGGTGCAGTCTTGCAAAAAGGGAATGGGATACCTATCTGGTACGGTTAGCGAGTTAAGTGCGCGATAATCGCCACAGGGTCTCCATTCGCCGTTAGCCTTTTTCACCATGTGGAGTGGGCTGGCCCAATTGCTACTAGAAGGTCTGCAAATACCCTGTGACACCATGTATTCAAATTCTTTTTTTGCTGCTGTAAATTTTTCACCGACTAACCGGCGGGGACGAGAAAATACAGCTGGTCCCTTTGTGACAATATGATGTGTTACACCCCCTGTATCTTTTTGCGAAAAACGATTGGGACTCAATACTGTTATATCTTTGTAATCGTATAGCAAACTTGAAAATGTTTTGTCGAAACTAAATGTTGAAATTTTTGTTTGTTGAGAAGTTAAAGGAGTACCAGGTACTTTTAACAACGTCTTTCGATCGACCAGTACGTTGTGTTTTATATCCACAAGTAAGTCAAAAAACTTCAAAAAGTCAGATCCTATAATAGGCATTGACACGTCTGCAATTATGAACGTCCACTCGAATACTCGTCTTAATGAAAAAGATAATTTAAGGCGTCGTTCGCCGTATGTAACTATTTTTGTGCCATTTGCTGCGAATAAGGAAAACAAAGGTGTAGGGTTTTTCTTGTCACCTGGACGAGGTGGCAAAACGGAAACATCGGCGCCTGTGTCGATTAGGAATTTTATTTTTGTGGTGTTGTCCAGCAAAGATAGTCTAGCTATCGTGTTTGGGCCTGATGTGCTGGACTGAGCATCAGACTTACGTTTTAGTTTTTTGCGAATTTGCATGGCTTACGACACTTATGTGCATCGTCACCATACTTGCTGTGATACCAACATATATCCCTAGCTGGTGTTGAAGGGCGACGATTGTTCTTTGCGTTTGTATACGTGCGGCTGCGAGAACGTGGGCGACATAATTTTTCAATTTTTTCTTCTAAAGCTGCGATTCGAGTTTCCATTGGGGATTCGTTACACGTTTTGACTGACTTGGTGGCGGCTATATGATGATAATCACTTACCTCCAATATTTTATCTGCAAGCTTGGCCAACTCTGGCAATTCTGCCTCTGAAGCTTGTAAAATGGCCCTTGCCTGTTGAGGTAGTCGTTGAAGCCAAAGTGATTTAAGAAAATCGTCGGTTAACCTGTTTTTCGCTAGACTGCGGAGCTCACTTAATAGTTGAGTCGGTCGCCTGTCTCCCAAGTCAATATCTGACAGCAGTTTCTGGATCTTCTTCTGCTCACTCTCGCAAAATCGTTCAACTATACATTTTTTTAAGTTCTCATATTTGTCGGAACTAGGCGGCTGTAACACGGTGTCCGAAATCTGTGCCAGAATGTGCGATTCGATTGCTGCTAGTATAGTGTTGTACTTAGTATCATCCGTGTTGATTCCAGCAATAGCAAACTGAGCCTCGATTTGTGTAAACCAAATTTCAGGGTGATCAGACCAGAAAGGTGGCACCTTCACCGAGACTCTGTTTACCACAACGTCAGGATTCACCATTACGGAACGCTCCTGGTTGCCAGTTGCACTTACACCTGCGCTTGTAGGCAATGTGTTGTTTGTATCGTCAATCGTTGACATAGCTCGCTTTTAGTTCTTTTTATAAACGTCGGGGTCACCACTGTTGCTGTCGTGTGATATATTGAAACAACAGCAATCTTACAGTTTTAATTTTATTTATTAAAATGTAAAATATAAAGTAAATTTAGAAATAGGAAAATGTGTGAGGTTAATTACGATGTATAGTGAGGCGATAGCAAAAAACGAATGAATTTTTTAACACGCGGTAATGAAAAACTTGACTGAATATAGTTGCAACTTTTAGTAGTGCCAACAGCTGCTTTGTAATGTGTAGGAGTGGTGTTGCCACTACAGATTTATTGTTTTACAAAATCTTAGCTTGCTTCTTTCATCGACTCAATTCAATATATTTTCCAAAAAATTCTGTTTGTACATGGTTTTCTTAACCTATTTCTTAATATTTACTTCTCCAGTCCAGCTATCTAATACAAAAATTCATTAAAACTATTTACATATGGTTTTTAATTAATTTCCCAAAAATGGAATAAAAAGGAGGGATATTATTTTAAAACTAAACTACAAATACTTAAAAACAACTTAAAGATAACTTATAGACTAATAAAGAAAGCAGAAAAATTAAAAATATTTACAAAAGTTGAGATAGAGGAAATTACTGCGCAGTGTTATACACTACGTTATATGTACATGTCCAGAGTATTTATTGTCCTATGTTAGAATAGAATGTTCGCGCTCTCGTGAATAAGACCAGCCTCGTCCAGTACAGGGAGGTCAGCTGGTAACAGATATCTGGACAACCGGATAGACTCCAAATCGGTGGGTCTCCTAAAACTTCCCCTGACCAGGCCATTCACCAAGCAGCGAGCCGTCGCAGTGAATGCGATGCCAGATACCATCATGTAAGCATCGATCCTGCTAAAGTCGGTAGTCGCATAGATCGATCTAAAAGACGGCCTATGGTACACATTATCCGTCCCAAGTCTGCGCCACAATCCCAGGCACGCCACCAATATCCTTCTCTCCCATATCCTAAGCCTCTCTATCTGAGCAGAGAAAATTCTGAACCAGACAGGGACAGCGTAGGACATGAGAGGTCGAATAATTTGCCGATATACCAGAAGGGCAATGTCCTTATTCAGGCCCTGGCGTCCAAGGATGCTCCTATACGATGCACACAGGCGCTTGGTGCGATCCAACACATGATATTTCATCCTATCCGAAACATTTATCATGTCATTCCCAATCCGGAGGACCGGTATAAATTTCCTGCAATTTGGGTAAAGATACTTTCGCCTTCCCTTAATTATGACCGCTTCCGTCTTATCCATGTTAAGCCTAAGCTGCCATTTCACAAAGAATTCCCCCAGGACAATGAGACAGTCGTTGAGGCGAATGTTCACGGTTCTGGCCAGTGGTCCCGAGGCCGCGATAAGTATGTCCTTCGTTAGACCTACTCTCTCACACTCTCACGCTAATCGTACGATCCCTAAGAAAATCTGAAACAATCCTGCAAACATTCCGATTGAAACCCATCCCCATCATCTTAAAGATAATGCCATCTCGCCAGGCAGTGTCAAACGCCTTTGAAAAATCCAAGCCCACCGCAATTGTCGCGTGCCTCTTATTCAGTCCCCTAGACACATAGTCCCAAACACCATGAGCGCATGTGATGTCGAATGGCCATCCCTAAAACCAAATTGCGAATCCAAAAGAACGCCTCCCTCAGAGATCCTATGCTTCACCTTAGATAAAATAAAATACTCAAACAGCTTCCCGAAAGGGGACAAGAGAGAAATTGGTCTATAGCTACCGCAAAGCTTCGGGACAGACCTTGGCTTCAAAATCGGTATAATAAGAGCCTTTTTCCATGCCTTAGGAAAGTATCCGATGTTCAGACAATGGTTAAAAAGTATCGAGAGAAAACGCCAGATATCACCCCGCATCCTCTTCAATACTATGTCTGGAATACTCCTAATGGCATCCCCATCATCCTAGATCCAACAAATCCCATTCCGTCAGCTCCATCCCCGTCGGCCCTAACTGTGTCGCTAAAAGTCGTAAGAGGATCCATACCATATAGCCCAACAATCCTGTTTCTTACGCTACCCGAAAAAGAGTTCATCGTCACTTCACTTATAAGCTGAAACACTTAAAAACAAACTTATAATCTAAAGATAAATTATTTACAAAAGATAGAGAGGAAAGTTATAAACACAAAGAAGAAAATTATTACTGGGTTGTAATATATACAGTATTCTGGATATCCAGAGAATTTAGCCTCCTATGGTAGAATAGGAGGTTTGTACCCCTCTACACGAGACCTGCCTCCCTAAGAGTCAGCAAGTCTGTTAGAGACCAATACCGAGCTTCCCGAACAGCTCTCAGACTGGCCGCTTCACTAAAGCATCTCCTAACCAGCAAGTTCTCTGAAGACACCGCCTTCTCAAGAAATCGGAAGGCCCCCTCCATCATGAACACATCATGCCGGGAATGCATAGGATACAAGAGGTCGGATCACCTGCCTATACAATAATAGGCGTACTTCACGATCCAGGCCCCCCTGCGTCTCAGAATCCCCTGGTAAGCCGAGTAAATTCTTTTCACCCTACTCAGCAAGTTATCAATATGGCGATGAAACTCGAACCTCTCGGTAAAGGTCACCCCTAAATATCTAATCCTATCCGTGCATCTAATAGGCTGTCCAACAATCCTAACACAAGGAATATACCTCCTACAATTAGGATATAAATACCTACGCTTCCCCTTAAACATTATGGCCACAGTCTTCTCCAGATTCAATCGCAATCTCCACTTAGAAAAATATTGCGCCAAAACATCAATATAGCCGTTCAGCCTGTTGTTCACCGTTAAGGCCCTAGGACCCGAAAACGCCACAAGCATGTCGTCCGCGTACATCAACATAAGATTCCCCGCACATGGTCGTGGCATGTCGGAAACATAAATGTTATACAGGAAACTGCGCCACCAACTCTAACACTAAAAGATCAACCCCTAAGAAAGCCAGCAACCATCCTACTGATGCACAATCCAAATCCCATACCGATAAGTTTATAGATCAACCCATCATGCCAAACTGTGTCAAAAGCCTTGGCGAAGTCCAGGCTCACAGCCACAGTTGGATATCTGTTGTTCAAACCCCCAGCCACATGATTCGAAAGCACCATTAAAGCATGGGACGTGGAAAGACCATTCCGAAACCCAAATTGAAAATCGCCCAGAATGTTCCTATCTTCAATAACCCTGTTAATCTTCTCAAGGATAAAGTATTCAAACAGTTTCCCAAAAGATGACAAAAGGGAAATCGGTCTATAATTTCCCGATTCCCCAGGATCAGTTCCTGGTTTCAATACAGGAACCACTAGGGCCCTCCTCCATACTTCCGGAAAATATCCTATATTCAGGCAATGATTGTACAACGTAGCTAAAAACAACCATGCTACAGTATCAGTCTTCCTCAGAACAAATTCTGAGACTCCGTCCATTCCACTGGACTTCTTGTTTGATCTCTTTTTCAGAGCAGCACCAACAGAAATGGAGTCGATAAATCCAAGGCCGTGAAAATCACCATCAAATACTGTTGCACCATCTGCAGTAAAACCATCTTTAAATGTTGTCAGAGGAGTCGTTCTATCCAGCGCCGATATAACCGTATCTACTCCTGCATCTGTCACTCTGGCTCACACGGAAAAAAGAATCCGATAGAAGATTCGCCTTCCTATGATCATCAGCAACGACCATGCCAGCAGCGTCCTTCAGGGTCTGGATAATCGGGCGGATAGCCAGTCCTGCCGCAGCCTTAATCTTCTTAAAAGTTTTGTCATCAACCCTGATACGAGCCAAATAGTCCGTCCAGCGGCTCCGCTCAAAGTTGGCCACAGCACCCTGGATTATTCTATCGATATTCCTCAAATCAGCTTTTAATATATTGCGCCTCCCCGGGTCACCACATCTCTCCACTGCACGGCTAATCCTCTTCTTGTGGCGGATGAAATTCAAAATGTAATCTGGAAGGGATAATAGCCCTCTACGCTTCGGCACCAACTTTGGTATGGCACTTCTGAAAGCATTTTCCATAGACGCAATACATTCATCAATCTCATTCTCAGAGACATTTCTGTTTACCGGTAGTCCAATCTGACTGAGGTCTCTCGACAACTCATTCCTAAAGGTCAGTATATCCATCCGGTCGTAGTCAAATATTGCAGAAGAATCACGAGCTACAAAACCAGTTGCACAGAAGGTGAACTCAACAGCCCTATGATCAGATTCATAGTCCAAAGTCCTGAGCAGGCCACCCACCGCAGGCACAATGTCCACCGTCGTTATAAAAAAGTCAATGTATGACGATATACCAGGGTTCCACCGCGTTGGTCCTACCGTACATCGAGCATCCAAATCAGAATTCATCAGCAAAAAATCGCAGAGGTTACGGCCACTCAAATTTGTATGTGGGTCCCCAAAATATGGATGCCGCGCGTTAAGATCCGCACCCACCACAATACTAGAATGCATGGAGAGCGACTGCAAACCATCAAAGTATTCAGGCTGAAATGTAGTACGTGGACTGAGATACATGGATATCAATACTATATCGTTACCGTTCCTCCTCCGAATTTTCACCGCAGTGTTCTCAACTGGGTCCAAATCAAGGATCATTTCGTGGCAGTCGAAATGTTCCTTAATGAGAATGGCTGTTCCCCCCCCCCCCCCGCCTATTCACTCGATTCCGCCTAAATACCCGGTATCCATTAATATCAAATCTATGTTGAGAACTGAGACAATGTTCAGCCAACAATAGCACCTCCGGTTTGTGTCTCAAAAGAAACAAATTCAAATAATGTCTCTTATGTCTAGAAACAATCGAATTGGCATTAACAAATATGCACTTAATCGAACTAGCCATCCTGACGAAGTGAAATTAGCAGTCCGAGGAAAGCACGAGACCTGTCCTCATCATTCCCTAATCTACTGTATTGCTCAGCAAATCCCCCTACTTTACCTAAACATTGCATCAAGCCACCCCCAAGAAGACGCTTACAGTCACGATCAATGAGATCAAACTGCCCCATAGCCGCACCTACTGTTATCCCCGACCTACTAGAATCTTGTAGGCCAAGAGAGCCCATGCGCGACGAAGTGGTTCTACTGGCCGCTGGAGCAGACCTGGCCGCAGCAGTATACGAGACGCCGTTCACAACTCCGGATACCTTCGGAAGACCTTGTCTCACTGTGGATACATTTTCCTTCCTTTTTGATGCCAATCTTTGCTAGAGTTGCATCCGTTTAGGGCATTCTCTTGAGCTTGCCGCATGCCTTTCAGTACCACAATTAACACACCGCACAGGTATACCAATTCTCCTTACCACCCGACCAGTAGCAGGGTCAGTGACGGGCTTCTCAGCAGTATCCTCACCTTTAGAAGGTATGCTGCATTTACCCGGACCGTGTGAAGCACCACACTTGACGCATCGGAACGGCATTTTGCAGTTCGTCGAAACGTGTTCAAAGCGCTGACATGTAAAGCATTGTGTCACCGCATCTTTCTTAAACCTCCTCATACTAACCCTACAACGCAGAATATATCGTACACCGTAGAACGCCGATATGTCTGATTCCCGCGAAAGCTGCAGAACCCACTTATCGTTCCCTAATTTGGACACCCCTAAGATGTCTAACTTAATTTGAACATTATTCAAGTATTCCCTGACATCCTCAACGCTATATGTCCCTGACAGACCTTCAATAACAACCGAAAACGGCCTTATGCCTTTCGGTGTGTACGTATAGTACTCGACCTTTTTCTCAATAAGCAAATCTTTAAGCCTATCAAAATAACTAAGGGTACAGACCCCAATGTTAGTAATGTCCTTACCAATTATTTTAACATTATAATTCTTATGACCTAAAGCCTTATCTATAATGTTAGTCATTTCCTTAACATTAATGTTGTAAGTAGATACAACAGGAATTTTCTTTGACTTAACCCTACTTTTATCTTCAGGTTGCTTTCTGTCGGTCTTGGGCACATCTTCCACAATTGCTTCACGATTCAGCTCGTTGTCGCCAGTGGAGCACTCCATGCTGTCATCGGCAATATCCTTGCTGATATTAGCCACATCGGTGTCATAGATGACCCTCACGTTTCTACGCTTCTTCTTCTTCTCAGTGCCCGGCTTTGCATCTGAGACTTCATCTTCGCTCACAATTTTCCCCTTCAAGGATTCGAGCATTACATCAAACTTCTTCTTCAGGTTGATGTAATCTTTTACTACCTCTTTAATTTTAAGGGTAAGCTCCTCTATCGTCTTATCCTTCTTCTCGATGATTAGTCTAAACTCTTCATCAGCTGCGATTGTCGTTGCTTTTCATTGCCCACCAGTTCGTTATCTTCAACCAAAAATCGGAAATGCTTCACAAATCTTTGGAAATCAACAAAATCTCCACTTGTTGAGCTTAATAACCGCAAGATTAGCCTTCAAGATGATATATTTTATATGTAGCTTTCTTTAATTAAACTTTTAATTTATTTAATTGCAAATATTCACTTGTTCTGTTCTTGTTCAGGTGGTGTATTGCCCAACATCCAAGCCGTTTTATTACCCAAGAAAACTGAAAAGAAGGCTTAAATTTTATTGCGATAATAATGTACATAATTTAAAAGAATTTATATTTCTTGTAGACATAAAAACCAACCGTCCTTTTCAGGACGACAAATTCTTTTTTAAAAGAGAAAATTAGTTTCAAACTATTTTGTTATTTGAAGGGAAGCGATAAATTTAATAATCTTGTATTCTACTTGTAGCTGTAAATGGTCTTCATTTTCTCCTAAGTACAATGTTTTTTTATATCGTATCGCCATTGTTGTTATGTTACACAAGAAACAAAATACAGAGTGGTCGTGTGTTAACGAACAAATTCGTGACAGCCTAACATTTGCAAGTGTGTGTGTATGAAATTGTACGTCCTTCACAAAAATATGTAGATACAAAACTAATGAACTTCAGACGTAACTAAAAAAAATTACTGAGCTGTGTTATATACAGTATAGAGAAAGAAATAACTTATGTTAAGAAACAGCATGTACAAATTGAAATTTTTGGAAAATTATTTTAGGTTTGCCAGTTCCCCTAAACAAATTCACTTGAGAAAGATATCTTGAAATCTGAAGGATTTCACCTCTATTAAAACACTCTTACTAGGACGCATCACCTTTTCAAAATATCTGATAACCTATCAATCATAAAAGCATTTATTTACCTTCTCCAATTAACTGCGTGAACTTGTATGTGCATATAATTTTTGTTAGCTCAATTTATGAATTATATTTTCAAATTTAAGTAATATATGTACATAAAAACAGAATTTTAATTGCAACAAACAAAATCTCTTTTTTGAAAAATGTTCGTGGTCCTGAAAAGGACCGATTGTTGTTTAAAATATAACTATGTATATGTCGATGATGTTCTCTCTATCCAATGTGTGGTATTTAACCGCCGAAACCGTACAAAGTGCGACCTTGTCTCTTCAAAGCGTAGACAACATCCATTGCGGTGACAGTCTTCCTCTTGGCATGTTCAGTATAGGTGACGGCATCACGGATAACATTTTCCAAAAATACTTTCAAGACGCCACGAGTTTCTTCGTAGATCAAGCCAGATATACGTTTTACACCGCCACGGCGAGCCAGACGTCTAATAGCAGGCTTCGTAATACCTTGGATATTATCACGCAACACTTTGCGATGACGTTTAGCGCCACCTTTTCCCAAGCCTTTGCCTCCTTTACCACGACCAGTCATTTTATTTTACTGTTATTACTTTTTCACTTGAAACACACTTTACACAAGATTCACAAGAACTGTTAACTTCCAGATCCATACAACTTGTATTTATACCAAATTCAACTAAAAATAGAGAGAGCACACAATATATTATTGTACGTTTCTTTCTGTTTGCCAATACCAAAAAATAAAAATCATCCACCATTTCACACACAAACACACGCACCCCTGTATTCCGTAGGATAGAATTTTCTATATAAGCCGTCAGATGTTGCGATTCGTAGAATATTCGTGTGTTAACAGTGTAACAGTGTTTAATTAAAAGAAAAGAAGAAAAGTGAAGTGAGAAATGGCTCGTACTAAGCAGACTGCCCGTAAATCGACTGGTGGCAAAGCACCACGTAAACAATTGGCTACCAAAGCTGCTCGTAAAAGTGCACCAGCTACCGGTGGCGTCAAGAAGCCACATCGTTTCCGCCCTGGTACTGTAGCTTTGCGTGAAATTCGTCGCTATCAAAAGAGTACTGAATTATTGATCCGCAAATTGCCCTTCCAACGTTTGGTTCGTGAGATCGCTCAAGATTTCAAAACTGATTTGCGTTTCCAGAGCTCTGCTGTGATGGCCCTCCAAGAAGCCAGTGAAGCTTATTTGGTTGGTCTCTTCGAAGATACCAACTTGTGTGCCATTCACGCTAAGCGTGTTACAATTATGCCAAAAGATATTCAATTGGCTAGACGCATTCGTGGCGAACGTGCTTAATTTTTTTCTAAATGGAAAATTACAAACCCACACACTAACATCGTGCATAATCATTTTGAAAAACAATCGGTCCTTTTCAGGACCACAACACTTTTTCATAAAAGAGAAAAACGTTTTTCTAGTAGAATATTTTACAAAACTCTTAATTAATTAATAATATACATCCATATGTATTTGTAAAAATTAGGTACATTTTGTTTTCGATTAATTTTAAAAATTATTCCTGTGTTTCTCATTCAATTAGTAACTCGGAATTTTCGAAAAATACTATTTATTTGAAGTACAGCCATCGATTGTTCTTTAAAAAAAAAAACTATCGATAGCACCATCTATTGTTTTGAAGCTCTAATTAGGAGTTCAATGTTGCCAATAGATTTTTTGGAGAAATTACTGATGCTTGCTTTTGTTAATGTACATACGTGCATATTATATTTATGCTATTTTTTTTAGAAAATTATTATTAAGACAAGGCCTTAAGAAAATTATATCCAACCTACAATTATTGGTTTGGTTGTAATATTTAATATGGGTTGTAAGATATGATAAGCGTATGTTCGAAATATTCGAGCTTATTCTTCAAATATCTCTTTTATTTCCATTTTAGGTTTATTCTCTTTGATGAAACTTTGCCGCAATATAAAGTTTTTTTTTACCCCCATATTATACTTTTTCAATTTTATTATTACGGGTTTTAACCTTTCTTAAAGTTATGGACTATATCGTAAAAAGTTTTTTTCCAATTGCTTAGTTTGACCCCTGGGAATGATTGAATATTCTTTGAACTCTGTACTCCCTGACATTCTTTTTTACCAACTCTACTATAAACTTAAGATTTTGCAAAGTCAACTTTGCCTGTTTTACAATATCTTAGCTTGCTTCTTTCATCCACTTAACTTTTAATTATTATTTTATATGTACATATGTATGGCAAAAATTTAAATTGGGTAAATTCTTTTTCAGAAAGTTTTATATTAATTCGTAAACAAATGCAAGTACATACATATGTATGTACTTTCAGCATGAGTGATATAAAACTTAGAATAGAGATATATTTTAGATAAAAAACACAAAAATTTATTAAATTAATTACACTTTAAATAACGTTATATGTACATATGTATGGCAAAAATTTAAATTGGGTAAATTCTTTTTCAGAAAGTTTTATATTAATTCGTAAACAAATGCAAGTACATACATATGTATGTACTTTCAGCATGAGTGATATAAAACTTAGAATAGAGATATATTTTAGATAAAAAACACAAAAATTTATTAAATTAATTACACTTTAAATAACGTTATTATTGCTTACAAATATTTAAATGTGACTAAAAAAAGAAATTTATCTCTATTACATTTACAATTTTCATTAGACCAATATAATTCACACGATTTTTAATATTGATTGTGCCTGTAGGTACATATGTACATATTTATAATTATAATCATGCACATAGATATATGTATATATGTATATGTACATATATGTATATATATTAAATATTTATATTATATTATATTATATAGTTAATTTAATTCCGTTAGATAATTGAATAGGTATTTCATTTAACTTCTTCAATGGTAGTACGAGTACACTTTAGCGATTACTTAAAGACATTACATTTTTATTGGATTGTTTATTAAAAATGTTAAAAAATTAAATTTATGGCCTATTTTTGGTAGACTGGTTAACAAAATCTGTACCAATTTTCATGGGTTCTGATCATTGGCAATTTTTCATATAATAGGATAAAGAAAAATGTCTATGGAAATTTTGCCATTATGAGAAAATTTCTTCGTCATGGAGTAGATTTTAAAATAATTTTTAAAAATAGGAGGACAAATGGAATTAAAATTTTCTTTTGACGACATAAAGAAAACATATAGGAGTTACCTACACAATAGTTTTCTTAAGAATGTTTGTTGAATTTATTTAAAAAATTTAAAGTTTTATTAATAATTAGGAAGATTTTTTTTAGATTCTCTCTAAGAAAATGCTCATAAAACTTTCCATAATGCGGGAAAGAACATTTCCTTATTATACGCCCATTTTACAATTTCTAACCTATCAATTCGCAAAAAAAGATCTCTTAACTTTTGTAAAGTCTTTCGGATAAAATTGAAAATAAGTAAAAACTTTTGTTAAAATTTATTTACGCTCGCACCACATATTTAGCAATCTACACACGCTGACTACTATGAACTTCTCATACTTAGGTAGTAAGTAAATTTTAGGAATTTTACTTTAACAAGTGAATATTTGCAATTAAATAATTTAAAAGTTTAATTAAAGAAAGCTATATCATATATAATGTCTGATTCTGCAGTTGTTGAAGCCACCGCATCTCCAGTAGCCGTCCCAGCTGCCGAGAAAAAAGCGAAGAAAGCAGCAAAGGCCAAAAAGCCATCCGCTGTCCCTAGCCATCCACCAACCCACCAAATGGTTGACGCTGCCATCAAATCATTGAAAGAACGTGGTGGTTCATCTCTACCAGCCATTAAGAAATACCTTACAGGTACCTACAAGGTAGATGCTCAAAAATTGGCCCCTTTCATCAAGAGATATTTGAAGAGTGCTGTAACTAGTGGAAAATTAATTCAAACTAAAGGCAAGGGCGCTTCTGGTTCATTTAAATTATCCGCTGCCGCCTCAAAAGAACCGAAAGCTAAGAAGCCAGCTGCTGATAAGAAAAAGGCTTCTGCTGCCAGTGATAAAAAGAAGAAGGCCGCAAAAGCTGTCAAAAAGGCAGCCCCTGCCGCCAAGAAGCCATCGGCCGCTAAAAAGACTGCCGAAAAGAAGAAGACAGAGAAGGTCAAGGCAAAAGTTGCCAAAAAGACTGGCACAGTTAAGGCAAAACCAGTCAAAAAAGCACCAGCAACTAAACCAAAAGCCCCCAAGGCAAAAAGCGCCGCTGCAGCCAAACCCAAAAAGGCTGCCCCAGCTAAAAAACCAGCAGCCAAAAAGACTGCGGCTAAAAAGTAAATTGTTTTTCCTTAAAACTAAACTATTTTTCGATATTCGAAAGATTTCGTTTTTCCAAAAATAAAAAAGCCCTTTTAAGGGCTACAAATATTTTTTGAAAAAGAGATTAAATTACAAACGCCCATATTGTAGTTTTTAAATACGAATTTTATTTAATTGTGTTTTTCATTAAACAGGAGGAATTCAAGTGATTTTCAGTCACGTTAATCAACTATACAGTCAGTCGGCTGTAAAGTTGTAAATTATCACTTCAATATACTATCCAAAAATTCAATTTGTCCATGCTGTTTCTTATTATTTATTTCTCTTGCAGACTTAGTAATTTTTAGACTATTCCAATTTTTACTAGTAGATATTTATACTCCCAGATATATAATACTAAAATTCCGAAAAATATAATAGCTGTAAAATATCGAACCTCGAAAGTATTAACTCAACACTTTAATGGGCTTCTTGAATTTAAAAATAAATTTTATTATTTTTTTATATTAAAATATTACAAATCAAATTAATTATCTACACCTTAAAGTTTCATGTTCTTGTGTTGTATTTTATAAACATACATTCATATGTATAAGTTTAATACATTTAGCTGACAATGTATAGAATACTCGATAGTACGCAGCTAGAAAAGAAAAAGAATCGTATTGAAAGGTTTAAAAAAACATGCTTGCTTACCAATGAATTTGCTCATTATAGTGCAATTTTTGATGCAAATGGTCTTGAAAAATACCGTATAATTTTTTTTTATAATAAATCAAACACTCGATAAAATACGTTTTTGCTTTTGTACGAAATATCAAAGCAAGCAGATGAGTGAATTCACTTACATAAGTTTTCATACACCTATTCAAATTAAATCTTAAGTTTTCAATAAAAATATGATATATTCAATCTCTTTTTAAAAAACTTTTTGTGGCCCTGAAAAGGGCCTTTTATGATGTTGAAAAATAAAAGAAACCATATGGAGTGGTGGACTGACAATTTATTTGGAGCTGGTGTATTTTGTTACTGCTTTAGTACCTTCACTGACAGCGTGCTTAGCCAATTCACCGGGCAACAATAGACGGACAGCGGTTTGAATTTCCCGACTGGTGATGGTTGAACGCTTATTGTAATGAGCCAAACGGGACGCCTCAGCGGCAATACGTTCGAAAATGTCATTAACAAAACTATTCATGATACTCATGGCCTTCGAGGATATACCAGTATCAGGATGCACTTGCTTCAAAACTTTGTAAATGTAGATGGCATAACTTTCCTTGCGCTTACGTCTCTTTCCCTTGTCACTTTTGGTAATATTCTTTTGAGCCTTACCGGCTTTCTTTGCAGCTTTACCACTAGTTTTAGGAGGCATTATTCTCACACAATTCAATATGTATTTCACACAAACACTTTTTAACACTGTTTACAAATTTTCGGCTCACGCACTTTATATTTAAAGTCTTTTATAGACGTACAACAGACATCGTTTCTTTTCGGCTCGCATGTGTGCAGAAAACACCCTTATGTGCGAAAGCAAGATTGCTACAAAAGTATAAATACTCGCGAAGAGTCGTACGACTTTAACAGTGCAACAGTGTTAACAAAACTATTAGTGTCGTTTATATAAACAGAAAATAAAGAATTGAAAATGTCTGGTCGTGGTAAAGGTGGCAAAGTTAAGGGCAAGGCAAAGTCCCGTTCAACGCGTGCTGGGTTACAATTTCCAGTCGGTCGTATTCATCGTTTGTTGCGTAAAGGCAATTATGCCGAACGCGTTGGTGCCGGTGCTCCAGTTTATTTAGCTGCCGTTATGGAATATTTGGCAGCTGAAGTTCTCGAATTGGCTGGTAATGCCGCTCGCGATAACAAAAAGACTAGAATAATTCCACGTCATTTACAATTGGCCATCCGCAATGACGAAGAATTGAACAAATTGTTATCGGGTGTAACCATTGCTCAAGGTGGTGTATTGCCCAACATCCAAGCCGTTTTATTACCCAAGAAAACTGAAAAGAAGGCTTAAATTTTATTGCGATAATAATGTACATAATTTAAAAAAATTTATATTTCTTGTAGACATAAAAACCAACCGTCCTTTTCAGGACGACAAATTCTTTTTTAAAAGAGAAAATTAGTTTCAAACTATTTTGTTATTTGAAGGGAAGCGATAAATTTAATAATCTTGTATTCTACTTGTAGCTGTAAATGGTCTTCATTTTCTCCTAAGTACAATGTTTTTTTATATCGTATCGCCATTGTTGTTATGTTACACAAGAAACAAAATACAGAGTGGTCGTGTGTTAACGAACAAATTCGTGACAGCCTAACATTTGCAAGTGTGTGTGTATGAAATTGTACGTCCTTCACAAAAATATGTAGATACAAAACTAATGAACTTCAGACGTAACTAAAAAAAATTACTGAGCTGTGTTATATACAGTATAGAGAAAGAAATAACTTATGTTAAGAAACAGCATGTACAAATTGAAATTTTTGGAAAATTATTTTAGGTTTGCCAGTTCCCCTAAACAAATTCACTTGAGAAAGATATCTTGAAATCTGAAGGATTTCACCTCTATTAAAACACTCTTACTAGGACGCATCACCTTTTCAAAATATCTGATAACCTATCAATCATAAAAGCATTTATTTACCTTCTCCAATTAACTGCGTGAACTTGTATGTGCATATAATTTTTGTTAGCTCAATTTATGAATTATATTTTCAAATTTAAGTAATATATGTACATAAAAACAGAATTTTAATTGCAACAAACAAAATCTCTTTTTTGAAAAATGTTCGTGGTCCTGAAAAGGACCGATTGTTGTTTAAAATATAACTATGTATATGTCGATGATGTTCTCTCTATCCAATGTGTGGTATTTAACCGCCGAAACCGTACAAAGTGCGACCTTGTCTCTTCAAAGCGTAGACAACATCCATTGCGGTGACAGTCTTCCTCTTGGCATGTTCAGTATAGGTGACGGCATCACGGATAACATTTTCCAAAAATACTTTCAAGACGCCACGAGTTTCTTCGTAGATCAAGCCAGATATACGTTTTACACCGCCACGGCGAGCCAGACGTCTAATAGCAGGCTTCGTAATACCTTGGATATTATCACGCAACACTTTGCGATGACGTTTAGCGCCACCTTTTCCCAAGCCTTTGCCTCCTTTACCACGACCAGTCATTTTATTTTACTGTTATTACTTTTTCACTTGAAACACACTTTACACAATTCAATTCAATTCAATTCTTTATTTACCATATTCATTACAAATAAATCAGTCTTATAAACTATCGTTTCTTACTTTCTATTCCTTACATATTATAACATATTTTCCAAGGACTTCCATATCACTTACATACTAATGTTTGTAGCACAGCTACTTCATCTATTCATATTAAATTAGTTCCTATATATTTCCCCAAAAAAGGTAGTAAAAAGGGAGGCTTTCATTTCTCTTACAAGCTAAAACACTTAAAAACAAACTTATAATCTAAAGATAAATTATTTACAAAAGATAGAGAGGAAAGTTATAAATACAAAAAAGAAAATTATTACTGAGTTGTAATATATACGGTATTCTGGATATCCAGAGAATTTAGCCTCCTATGGTAGAATAGGAGGTCTGTACCCCTGTACAAGAGACCTGCCTCCCTAAGGGTCAGCAAGTCTGTTGGAGACCAGTACCGAGCTTCCCGAACAGCTCTCAGACTGGCCGCTTCACTAAAGCATCTCCTAACCAGCAAGTTCTCTGAAGACACCGCCTTCTCAAGAAATCGGAAGGCCCCCTCCATCATGAACACATCAATTCTAGGAAAATCAGTCGTCCCATAAATAGACCTACAGGATGGCCTACGATATTCCCCATCCCTTCCCAGGTGAGGTACCAGACCGAGACAAGCAACCAAAATTGCCCTCTCCCATCTCCTAAGCCTCTCCATCTGAGACGAAGAAATCCTAAACCAAGCCGGGAAGGCATAGGATACAAGAGGCCGGATCACCTGCCTATACAATAATAGGCGTACTTCACGATCCAGGCCCCCCCTGCGTCTCAGAATCCCCTGGTAGGCCGAGTAAATTCTTTTCACCCTACTCAGCAAGTTATCAATATGGCGATGAAACTCGAACCTCTCGTTAAAGGTCACCCCCAAATATCTAATCCTATCCGTGCATCTAATAGGCTGCCCATCAATCCTAACACAAGGAATATACCTCCTACAATTAGGATATAAATACCTACGCTTCCCCTTAAACATTATGGCCACAGTCTTCTCCAGATTCAATCGCAATCTCCACTTAGAAAAAAATTGCGCCAAAACATCAAGATAGCCGTTCAGCCTGTTGTTCACCGTTAAGGCCCTAGGACCCGAAAACGCCACAAGCATGTCGTCCGCGTACATCAACATAAGATTCCCCGCACATGGTAGTGGCATGTCGGAAACATAAATGTTATACAGGACAGGACCCAGCAGAGACCCCTGAGGCACCCCTGCACAAATTGGTCTAAGGTCAGAAACTGCGCCACCAACTCTAACACTAAAAGATCGACCCCTAAGAAAGCCAACAACCATCCTACTGATGCACAATCCAAATCCCATACTGATAAGTTTATAGATCAACCCATCATGCCAAACTGTGTCAAAAGCCTTAGCGAAGTCCAGGCTTACAGCCACAGTTGGATATCTGTTGTTCAAACCCCTAGCCACATGATTCGAAAGCACCATTAAAGCATGGGACGTGGAAAGACCATTCCGAAACCCAAATTGAAAATCGCCCAGAATGTTCCTATCTTCAATAACCCTGTTAATCTTCTCAAGGATAAAGTATTCAAACAGTTTCCCAAAAGATGACAAAAGGGAAATCGGTCTATAATTTCCCGATTCCCCAGGATCAGTTCCTGGTTTCAATACAGGAACCACTAGGGCCCTCCTCCATACTTCCGGAAAATATCCAATATTCAGGCAATGATTATACAACGTAGCTAAAAACAGCCATGCTACAGTATCAGTCTTCCTCAGAACAAATTCTGAGACTCCGTCCATTCCACTGGACTTCTTGTTTGATCTCTTTTTCAGAGCAGCACCAACAGAAATGGAGTCGATAAATCCAAGGCCGTGAAAATCACCATCAAATACTGTTGCACCATCTGCAGTAAAACCATCTCTAAATGTTGTCAGAGGAGTCGTTCTATCCAGCGCCGATATAACCGTATCTACTCCTGCATCAAAGTCACTCTGGCTCACACGGAAAAAAGAATCCGATAGAAGATTCGCCTTCCCATAATCATCTGCAACGACCATGCCAGCAGCGTCCTTCAAGGTCTGGATATTCGGGCGGATAGCTAGTCCTGCCGCAGCCTTAATCTTCTTAAAAGTTTTGTTATCAACCCTGATACGAGCCAAATAGTCTGTCCAGCGGCTCCGCTCAAAGTTGGCCACAGCACCCTGGATTATTCTATCGATATTCCTCAAATCAGCTTTTAGTATATTGCGCCTCCCCGGGTCACCACATCTCTCTACTGCACGCCTAATCCTCTTCTTGTGACGGATGAAATTCAAAATGTAATCCGGAAGCGGTAATAGCCCTCTACGCTTCGGCACCACCTTTGGTATGGAGCGTTCCACGGCACTTCTGAAAGCATTTTCCATAGACGCAATACATTCATCAATCTCATTCTCAGAGACATTTCTGTTTACCGGTAGTCCAATCTGACTGAGGTCTCTCGACAACTCATTCCTAAAGGCCAGTATATCCATCCGGTCGTAGTCAAATATTGCTGAAGAATCACGAGCTACAAAACCAGTTGCACAGAAGGTGAACTCAACAGCCCTATGATCAGATTCATAGTCCAAAGTCCTGAGCAGGCCACCCACCGCAGGCACAATGTCCACCGTCGTTATAAAAAAGTCAATGTATGACGATATACCAGGGTTCCACCGCGTTGGTCCTACCGTACATCGAGCATCCAAATCAGGATTCATCAGCAAAAAATCGCAGAGGTTACGGCCACTCAAATTTGTATGTGGGTCCCCAAAATATGGATGTCGCGCGTTAAGATCCGCACCCACCACAATACTGGAATGCATGGAGAGCGACTGCAAACCATCAAAGTATTCAGGCTGAAATGTAGTACGTGGCCCGAGATACATGGATATCAATACTATATCGTCACCATTCCTCCTCCGAATTTTCACCGCAGTGTTCTCAACTGGGCCCAAATCAAGGATCATTTCATGGCAGTCAAAATGTTCCTTAATGAGAATGGCTGTTCCCCCACCCCGCCTATTCACTCGATTCCGCCTAAATACCCGGTATCCATTAATATCAAAACTATGTTGAGAACTGAGACAATGCTCAGCCAACAATAGCACCTCCGGTTTGTGCCTCAAAAGAAACAAATTCAAATAATGTCTCTTATGCCTAGAAACAATTGAATTGGCATTAACAAATATGCACTTAATCGAACTAGCCATCCTGACGAAGTGAAATTAGAAGTCCGAGGAGAGCACGAGATCTGTCCTCATCATTCCCTAATCTACTGTATTGCTCAGCAAATCCCCCTACTTTACCTAAACATTGCATCAAGCCACCCCCAAGAAGACGCTTACAGTCACGATCAATGAGATCAAACTGCCCCATAGCCGCACCTACTGTTATCCCTGACCTACTAGAATCTTGTAGGCCAAGAGAGCCCATGCGCGATGAAGTGGGTCTACTGGCCGCTGGCACAGACCTGGCCGCTGGAGCAGACCTGGCCGCAGCAGCATACGAGACGCCGTTCACAACTCCAGATACCTTTGGAAGACCTTGTCTCACTGTAGATACATTTTCCCTCCTTTTTGATGCCAATCTTTGCAAGAGTTGCATCCGTTTAGGGCATTCTCTAGAGCTCGCCGCATGCCCTTCAGTACCACAATTAACACACCGCACAGGTGTGCCAATTCTCCTTACCACCCGACCAGTAGCAGGGTCAGTGACGAGCTTCTCAGCAGTATCCTCACCTTTAGAAGGTATGCTGCATTTACCCGGACCGTGTGAAGCACCACACTTGACGCATCGGAACGGCATTTGGCAGTTCGTCGAAACGTGTCCAAAGCGCTGACATCTAAAGCATTGTGTCACCGCATCTTTCTTAAACCTCCTCATACTAACCCTACAACGCAGAATATATCGTACACCGTAGAGTGCCGATATGTCTGATTCCCGCGAAAGCCGCAGGACCCACTTATCGTTCCCTAACTTTGACACCCCTAAGATGTCTAACTTTATCTGAATACTATTCAAGTATTCCCTGACATCCTCAACGCTATATGTCCCTGAAAGACCTTCAATAACAACCGAAAACGGCCTTATGCCTTTCGGTGTGTACGTATAGTACTCGACCTTTTTCTCAATAAGCAAATCTTTAAGCCTATCAAAATCACTAAGGGTACAGACCCCAATGTTAGTAATGTCCTTACCAATTATTTTAACATTATAATTCTTATGACCTAAAGCCTTATCTATAATGTTAGTCATTTCCTTAACATTAATGTTGTAAGTAGTTACAACAGGAATTTTCTTTGACTTAACCCTACTTTTATCTTCAGGTTGCTTTCTGTCGGTCTTGGGCACATCTTCCACAATTGCTTCACGATTCAGCTCGTTGTCGCCAGTGGAGCACTCCATGCTGTCATCGGCTATATCCTTGCTGATATTAGCCACATCGGTGTCCTT